>CAUYQV010042044.1:0-14192 GCA_963574575.1 Galagoides demidoff
TACTTAAAAATAACCTCTACATCAGAGGGAAAAGAACATATTATTTGGCAAAGATAATAAAAGATATAAATACCTACAAAGGTCTGAAAATAGTGAAGAATGTTCACTTTAAGAAATCGGCCTTGGCAAAAATTTTATGAGGAGGACCACCTGGGCAATTGAAGCAACATCAAAAATAGACTACTGGAACCTGATCAAACTAAAAAGCTTCTGCACAGCCAAGAACATAGTAAGTAAAGAAAGCAGAGAGCCCTCAGAATGGGAGAAGATATTTTCTGGTTATGTCTCTGAAAAAAGGTTTAATAACCAGAATCCACAGAGAATTCAAATGTATTAGCAAGAAAAGAACAAGTGATCCCATCTCAGTGTGGGCAAGGGGCTTGAAGAGAAACTTCTTTGAAGAAGAAGATAGGTGCATGGCCTATAGATATATGAAAAAGTGCTCATCATACTTAATCATCAGAGAAATGCAAATCAAAACTACTTTGAGATATCATCTAACCCCAGTAAGATTAGCCCATATCACAAAATCCTTAAATCAGAGATGCTGGCATGGATGTGGAGAAAAGAGAACACTTCTACATTGCTAGTGGGATTGCAAACTAATACGTACCTTATGGAAAGACGTCTGGAGAACACTTAGAGAACTAAAAATAGACCTTCCATTTGATCCTACAATTCCTCTACTAGGTATATATCCAGAACACCAAAAATCACACTACAACAAAGATATTTGTACCAGAATGTTTATTGCAGTCCAATTCCCAATTCATAATTGCTAAGTCATGGAAGAAGCCCAAGTGCCCATCGACCCATGAATGGATCAATAAATTGTGGTATATGTACACCACGGAATACTATGCAGCCCTAAAGAAAGATGGAGACTTTACCTCCTTCATGTTTACATGGATGAAACTCAAAAATATTCTTCTTAGCAAAGTATCTCAAGAATGGAAGAAAAAATATCCAATGTACTCAGCTCTACTATGAAACTAATATATAGCTTTCATAGGAAAACTATAACCCAATTTTAGCTCAAGAATATGGGGAAAGAGGAGAGGGAGGGGAGGGGAGGGGGGAAGCTAGCTGGAGGGAGGGTGATTGGTGGGATCACACCTATGGTTCATCCTATAAGGGTACATGTGAATCTCTCTAAATGTAGAATATAAATGTCTTAACACAATATCTAAGAAAATGACATGAAGGCTATGTTAACCAGTTGGATGAAAGTATTTCAAATTGTGTATAGAAACAGCACTCTGTACCCCATGATAGTATTAATGTACACAGCTATGATTTAATAAAAAAAGTTAAAAGATCAAAACTAAAATATTTTCATAAAAAATAAAATCAATGAATTAATAAATTGTGATGTATGTATCCCCTGGAATACTTTTCAGCCATAAAAATTATGGAGATTTTGTATCTTTAAACATCTTGGATGGATTTAGAGAACATTCTCCCAAGTGAAGTATCACACAAATGGAAAAGCAAGCATCACAAGTACTCAGTACTAAATTAGAAATAGAAGATTAACAACTACATGCTCCTATGAAATAAACAATTAAATTCAAATGGGGGGAGGTAGAAGGATTGGGTACATTGCATGAGTATATTGCAGATCCTCTGAGTGATGGACATACTAGAATTCAAACTTTAACATTACAAAACCAAACCATGTGACCTAATCATATGTACCCCCATATTACTCTCTTTTATGTTTAGATGGATGGAGCTGGAACATAATCTTCCCAGTAAAATATCTTAATAATGGAAGAAAAAAGTATCCAACGTACTCAGTGCTTTTATGAAAACAATTTATATTTACTGACACTTTCTTACGAAAGACGGATTACAACTACAGCCCAGGATGAAGGAGAGAAATAGAGGGGGAAGAATGGGAGGGAGGAGGTTTCGTAGAGAGAAGATAAAGTGCAGGACCACACCTATGGAGCAAGTTGCAGGGTTACAAGTCAAATCTATCAAGTATAGAAGAACATAAATGTCTTAACACAATAATCAAGTAAATGAGGTGAAAGCTATATGAATTAGTTTGATGTAAGCACTCCAAATTATATAAAAAAACAACACATTGTACCCCACAAATGCATAATTGTATTCATGATCTATGTGTATATGACTTAATAAAAGAAAAAAATTATTTACAATTGCATCAAAAAGAATACTTAGAAATATTTTTAAATGTGTGAAATTTGTCCTCTGAAAAGAACAAACAATGGTAAATGAATAAAAGAACATCCAATACATGGGAAAAAAATTTCATAATCATGGATTGGAAGACTTAATGTTTTAATAGTAAGACTTAAATACTGCCCAAATTGACCTACAGATTCTTTGTTAGAAAATAAGATGAATTTTTTGGGTATAAATTGGCAAATGAGCCTAAAATTTGTAAGAAGTCAAACTTAGTGTAGAAAAATAATCTTTAAAAAGATAAACAGATTTGGAAGACTTAGACTTCCTAATATCAAGCTTACAGCAAAGTTATAGTAATCTGTACCATAATTGCATTAATGTACACAGTTATGATTTAATAAAAAAAAAAAGACAGTGTGTATGGACATGAATTAAGGCATATAAATCAATGAGAGAATTGAGAGTACAGAGAGTCCCTTAAATTTTTGGTTGACTGATTTTTGATACAAGGAGAATTCAATAATGAAAGAATAGTTTCTCCCAAAATTGGTAGAGACAAGTAGATTTTCACATGCAAAATACAGTTTGACCTGTATGTCACATCATATACAAAAAACTAAATGCATCATAGAAAAAAAGTAAGAGCATTAGAGAAACGCAAATCAAAACCACCCTGAGATATCATCTAACCCCAGCGAGAATGGCCCACGTCATAAAAATCTCAAAACTGCGCGAGGACGCCTAGGCTTACTGGTCGTTGGGCCCCAGCCTTCGGTCCCAGGCCGCATGCGAGGCAAGATGTTGAGGTGCAGCCTGGAAAACCGGGAAGCTAAAACCAAACAACTACAAAATTCTGTCACAAATGTGGAGAAGCATTTTGGAAAGCTGTGCCAAATCTTTGCTGCCTACGTGTGGAAAACTGCTAGGCTGTGAAACAAAGCAGACCTCCTGGTGAACGAAATACGAGTATGCTTCTACGGATACGCCAAATTTAAAGCAGGGCTTGAAAAACTTTGCTGATGAGTTTGTCAAGCTTCAGGATTGTTGACAAGCAGAGGCTGAAAGACTTGAAGCCAAAGTAATTGAACCTTTGAAAGCTTATGAAACCACTGTAAAAATGAAACAGGATGACCTCAAAGCAACATTAACAGCAAGGAATCGAGAAGCTAAGCTGTTAACTCAGTTAGAAAGAACACGACAGCAAAACCCATCTGATCGACATGTTATTTCACAGGCAGAAACGGAATTACCGAGAGCTACAATAGATGCCACTCTAACAACTCGTCATCTAGAGGAAACTATTGACAATTTCGAAAAGCAGAAAATAAAGGATATAAAGAATGTATTTTCAGAATTTATCACAATCAAAATGTTATTTCATGGCAAAGCTTTAGAGGTCTACACAACTGCCCACCAAAACATACAAAAGATTGATGAGGATGAAGATTTAGAGGTTTTCTGAAATTCTCTGTATCCACAAGATTATTCATCTCGTTTAGACATTGTAAGAGCAAATTCAAAGTTGCTTTTTCAGAGATCACTTCAGCTAAGTGTGTATCTGGGACAGGACGAGTATCTACTTGTCCACCAAGAAAGGATCAACAAGCAGAAAATGATGATGAAGATGAAGAGTTAGCTATTACAGAAGAAGATAATTAATTTTCTTAAGTAAACATCACATTTCTATTTTCATCTTAAATAACCACATTGTCAAACTTTATCCTCACTTTATAGGTTGAAACCTCAAATGAAATCTTATTAGAAATGGAAAAATAATTAAAGGCAATTTATGCTGACCAAAACTCAAAGTTTTCAAAAACTATTACACACCAGTCTTTTCAACATTCTACCTAGTAGCATATGATATTTTTGTGTAAGTTCAATTTAAAAAAAAACATACTAATACACTTTACCTAATTAAAGAAGCTGCAATAGTAGGTAGATGACAAAAACTAAAAAACCTAACAGTTCCACTTAGCTTCTTTTAGGTTAGGACTCTGTGCTTTCATCACCAGAAAAGGTTACGTAGTCACTCTGGTTACATAAAAATTCTATTCCATGAAGTCTTACGTTTTTGTGGGTTTTTTTTTTTTTTTTTTTACTAAAATCTATGTTTTATCACTTGATATGTGAATTTATTTTTGGAGCCCTCCAAAAGGCTATACCAGGTCTAATACTTAACAGAAGTTTTGTTTTAAATCCAGAATCAGGTTGAATGTGGCTCTTTTTTTAAGCTAAAATTTATGCTTTATGCATATTTGTAAAAACCACTGATATTTTAGTGTCCCTTTACTGTTTGATTATATTTATTGAAAAATAAATTCACATATCAAGTGCTTTTGTTTCTTTTAATGAGGAATTATACTTTTATTTCATGGATCCCAGTCAGGCATATAAAAATTATAGAATTTATAAAAAATCATTTGGGATAACCAGAAATTAAAAGACTTCTGGTTTTTCTAATAACAGAAAATATTAATAAGAATTAAGTTCCTATTAATATCAATTAGCCTATCATACAATTGATGTTGTTATACATCATTTTATTTAAAATCAAAGTTTCTAAGAACCCAATGACAACTTTAAATGAGAACTTACTGTACTATATTTTTTATAACTATAAATTCTGCTCTTTTTTCAATGAAGTGATATATAACAACATCAATTGTATGATAGGCTAATTGATATTAATAATAATTAAGTTCCTGGGCAGTGTTTGTGGCTCAAAGGAGTAGGGCACTGACTCCATATGCCAGAGGTGGTGGGTTCAACCCCAGTCCTGGCCAAAAAAAAAGAAAGAAAAGAATTAAGTTTCTATATCATGCAGTACATTGTTTCACTTAAAGTCAGTTTCCAAGAACCTACTGATGATATTAAGTGAGTACTTATTATACAGAAAATACATAAACCAGCAGCAAAATCATTTTTATAAAGTATTAAGTACTGTACTTAATGGTACATGTGCTATACAACTGCCAGTACAGTAAGTTTTTTATGCAAACATCACCACAAACACACGAGTAACATATTGTATTATGATGTTATAATGTCATAATGCAGCATATGGCTGTACAAAAGTACCAAACAGACATCATAGATCTGAAAAATACAATAAATGAACTGAAAAATTTATGAGAGACTTAACAGAAGACCAGATCAAGCAGTAGAAAAGACCAACTCTCTTGAAACTTGAAGACAAATCATTGGAAATTATCCAGTCAGAGGAGGAAATAAAAAGAATGAAAAACAAGTCATGAAAGCTAAAGAGACTTATGGGGTACCATAAAGGTGACTTATATGTTCATTATGGAAATTTCAGAAATAGAAGAGAAAGAAGAAAGGATAGGAAGCTGATTTGAAGAAATAGGGGCAAGACAAAATTATAAGAGTGACTTTACCTAACGAATGCCATCAGTTAACAAAGGCAATGGGTATAACCTAATTCTTTGTAACCTCAATGAATCCCAAACAACAAAAAAAACCTAATTCTTTGTACCCTCAATAAATCCCAAACCATAAAAGAAAAATCAAAAATAGTAAATTAGAGGAACCCAGGAAAAGAAAGAAATAATGGATGAAATACCCAAAATATGGGGAAAGACATGGGCATCCATATTCATGAAGCCCAATGGAACCTAAATAAGATGATCATATAAAAGTTCACACTGAGACACATTATAATCAAATTGTCAAAAGTCAGAGGGAATTTTGAAAGGAGCCAGAGCAAAATACCTTGTCATATACAAAGGAATCTCCATAAGACGATCAGTAAATTTTGGTGCAGTGGGAACCTGTGGACATCATGTGATGATGAGATGGAGCATTTGGTAGCTCAAGCCATGAGGAATTTCATCCTGGAGAATGGATCAGAACAGGAGATCAGCAAGATGAAGCCCTCTCCTGCACCCAAGCACCCTTCCACCAGGAACCTCCTGTGGGAGCACATCAACAGCCATCCAGAAATTAAGAGAGAAATTACTAGAGAAGATGACAAGCTGCTGTCATTCCTAAAAGATGTGTGCATCAATTCCAAAGATCTTGTGTCTTCCATGCAGGTAAAAGCTGCTGAAACACATCAAGAGCTGAAGGAGTTCAAATTGCAAAAAGGCCAATACATGGCTCTTGATGTGTTCTGGCAGCTTTAACCTGTATGGAAGACACAGGATTTTTTGAATTGATGTTCACATCTTTAATCAGTGGTGTTTATAACATTTAGCAATCTCTGCTTTGACAGATAGGGAAGTTCAAAGGCTTTCATAGAAACAGGCATTAGTGGGTACAAAATAGTTGAACAATTATGGTAAATGAAATTTGATGATCGGCTTGGCGCCTGTGGCTCAATTGGCTAAGGTGCCAGCCACATACACCTAAGGTGGCAAGTTCGAATCCCCAGCCTGGCCCGCCAAACAACAATGATGGCTGCAACCAAAAAATGGCCGGGTGTTGTGGCGGGTGCCTGTGGTCCCAGCTACTTGGGAGGCGGAAGCGGGAGACTCGCTTGAGCCCAGGAGTTGGAGGTTGCTATGAGCTGTGATGCCATGGCGCTCTACCCAGGGGGATAGCTTGAGGCTCCATCTCAAAAAAAAAAAAAAGGAGCCTGTGAAAAAGTATACCTTAGTTTCTGCAACAACTCAATATTTACAAGTGAAAGTAAAGGGGTAAAAGGCCAAAGAAAAGCTTGCCAACAGATGATTCCTAAAATAACAGTTATCATAACTGCATGTCTTAAGAATGATGCAATCTGGAGATACTCCTTTAGCTAATTTCTTTTAAGCTGTGAAGTTCCCATTGTATAATATTGTCTTTATACATTTTATATTGCTACAATAGAATACCTGAGATTGAGTAATTTTTGGCTCATGAGTGTGGAGGCTGGAAAGTCCAAGAGTATGGTGTCTGCTGAGGGCCTGTGTGCTGTGTCATCCTATGGCAGAAGGCAGAGGTAGAAGATCAAGAAAGGGCCAAACTCAATCTCACAACAACTTTTTCTTGCAATAATAACATTAACATCCATTAACAAGACAGAGGCCTCATGGCCTAATCACCTCTTAATGGTCTTATCACTTAATACCATCACAATAACAATTAATTTTCAACATGAGTTTTGGATGGGACATTGAAACTGTAGCAAAGCCATGGCCCCTCCTCTCATACATATGTAGTTTAATGGTAATGTAAGAAATGTCTTTTTGGACATTTCATTTCATACATTAGCATTCAAAGAACTCTAGATAATTCAAAAAAACTTAGTAACTCATGAAATATAGTTTAATGACCACAGACATTACGTAATTTTCTCTTCTCTGGGAAAACATAAAGCACAGAGCCCAGGTCAGAAAAAGGCATTGAAAGAAAGTAAATTCATGCTCATTATGGCCCTTAGCCCTCCAGTGAGCAATTTACCTTCCTTCAGTTGCCTTTTCCTGACCTGGGCCCTATGCTTTCTGTTTTCGAGAAAAAAGAAAATTATGTAATGTCTGTGGTCATTAAACTATATTCCATGAGTTACTATATACATATATATGAATGAAGGGATAAATATTTAGAAGCTCCCCACCATTAGGAGATCCAAGTCAAGCTTAATTACTAACAGTGATAGAAACTCAGGATAATGCTCTGCCAAAACAACTTATGAGATCAGTGATATTCCAAAGAAAGAAGGGTCCCAATTTTTTGTATTCTACTATATTATTTTGTGCAGAATCACTTCCTATTATAGAATAACTAACTTTATAAGACAGAGTACATTTTAAAATACTGAGTGCCCAGGATGCATAAACAACAAGTTTGGTAAGGCACAGCCCATGTGCTTGATCATAAATGCAAAAGTAATGAGTAGCATAAAAATTAATTCACATATGATGGTCTGTACAAAAAAATGAAAGAAGAGAGGAGATACTTGCTAAATGTCAGCAAGAGGAAAATTAAGTGTCAAAAGAATAAATTAAGAGCCATACACCTTATAGACTAACTTAGGTGAGCGAACTATATCCTGCAGGCCAAATAAAAACGCTCTCTGTTTTGTAAACAACAGCCATAGCCATTTGTCAGCATTCTGCCTACAATTGTTTTCTATGACAGCAGAGTTGGACATCTGTGACAAAAAAAAAAAAAAAAAAAAATGTGCTGACCCCTAGACTAAATAAAAGAGCATAAATGGCTGAGGCTGCCAAAGAAAGTCAGGTATTACCCTGTGCAGAGCCACAGAACAAAAGGAAAAAGAAAATGCCACGTCTAATGAACAGAGTCTAGCAGAGGGAACCATCAGATGGTAAAATGGTCTCTCCAACAGGCACATCAAGATTACCAGGTCACACTCAGAGAAGTTGAACAAAGATATTTCAGAAGGGTAAAGAAAGATTGTTTTCCCGACAAGTTGGACAGCATAAACACATAGTTCATTTCACAAATGTTTACTGAGCCCTCAGTGACTGCCAGGCCTGGGGCTGAGGCTTCTGACCACGCATCCTTGGGGACAGAACTGCAGAGTGGATTAAAACAGCCCAGCAGCCGGACCAGGCCACTTCTCCAGCCTCTTGGGGATAAATGCAAACAGCAACTCTCTCTTCCTGATGAAATTCTTTGTTCTTACCACTGTCAGAAACACAGTACTGGCTCCTCTAGGCTTTTCCAGTAAGGCATGTGAGACTCTAATGGGAAATCTACATTATCCTTTCTGGCCATTTACAATCAGAAAGTGCCTGAGAGACAGTGCTACGCAGAATAGGTGGTTTTTAAAGGGTGCTTTTAATCAAATGCCTTTCCAGTTGAACTCTCTGGTTTTGATCCTGTTCTCCCAGTGCAGCTCTCTGGCCCATCTGTGGCTCTCTGTGAAGTGTCTCTCAGCCTGTGCTTCTTCAACCTCGAATAGAGAGAGAAGCACTGAGGGGCTGAGGGCACCAGATAGGGAGGGACATTAAAAATTTCTGACATTTCTGAGGTGTATTCAAATGAAACTTGCTTTGTAAACATTGGATTAACTTGGATACCCGGGGCTCTAGAGCTACCTTATCATTATATTTTAGCTGCAGTTCAGCTGTGAAAGTTAGGGAGGTTCTTGAGTGGGTCTTCCTGTTCTCCCCCGTATCTGACGCTGCAATGCTGCTGCTGCTGAAGTAATTTTTCCTGTAACTCGACTTTTATTCATCACCTCCTTGAAAACATATAAGGATCTGTGGTGCTCATTAAACTGGATTTTCAAATCTCAGCCTAATATATTGCAACATGCACCAGTTGTCCCTGTTGTTCCACTGCCTCCCACTCCCACTGTGGCCCTGTGGGGCTGAGGGCCAGCCGCATCCACGTGGAGACACGGGCCTTTGCTTCTGACCATCACATCATCTCACACGCCCTCCAGCTTCCGTTGTAAAGGTCATTCCTTACTTCTTTAGAACCTGCCTTATCTCTAATTTCTTTCTTTCTTTTTTCTTTTTCTTCTTCTTCTTTTTTTTTTTTTTTTTTTTTTTTGAGACAGAATCTCCCCCTGTTATCCTGGGTAAAGTGCCATGGTGTCATAGCTCACAGCACCCCCAAGCTCTTGGGCTCAGGAGACCCCTTCCCTCAGCCTCCCATGAAGCTGGGACTATAGGAACCTGCCACAATGTTCAGCTAGTTCTTTTCTGTTTTTAGTGAAATGAGGTCTTTCTCTTGCTGTTCTTGAACTCCTGAGCTCAAGGAATCCTTTTGCCTCAGCCTTCCAGAGATCTAGGATTACCGGCATGAGCCATAGCACCTAGCCACTAATTTCTTTTAAGAACTTTGCCAAACTCTACCATACTCTTTGCCTTTTAAAATACTACACGATTTCCTTCTCCTCTACTTGAGTGTTTACTAAAATGTGTATCTTCCTTATTTTACTCTTCCAAAATAAAATGAACTGTAGGTAGGGCTCTTGCATCCTCTCTAAACATTCATAATACTCTCCACTGCTGACCTAACCCTGTTCCTGGCACCTGGCACAGTGGCATGCAAATCACAGCCTTCCTGACAGGCAGGCTGGCCCAGGCTGCATCATCTCAACATCCCACTTCCTCTGAGTGTATTTTCTATCTGTTTCTCATGGTTTTCTCTCTTTAATGTTTTGTTGTGCTCTCTCGGGGCCTTAGCGCATTGCTGGAAATGAGACATGGATATGAAATCATTATAATAGGGGCACTTAGGCATTTTGCTGCAGGATTTTTGATTTAAACAATTTTTCGTGCTAGTATGTGCTGTTTTGTTTCATCATCCATCACGTTTGATGGTAAGCCATTGTCTCTGCCTTTTAGTGATTTGCACGAGAGCCCAGGAAGATATTCTCAGCCTGATAGAGATGTTCAGGGTCTCAAAATAAATAGGTACCATCAATATTGGTGATTGCAGACTAATTCAGATGTGTTTTCCTGCAAAACATAGCAGGCTTTGTTTGAACTTCATGTCAGATTATCCACATTAGTGGCGATCCATGGCAGAGAGGGGCTCTGGCTTCTCAAAATATCTTTTAGCTATTACCTATAAACACATGAAAGAATGGCGAATGCAGACACCTTGTTATGCGGGCTGCTTCCTGAAACCGCCTCTGAGACACCAGATGGCACAGCAAGAGCCGTACCAGTGACAGATGATAAAGTGCATCGAGCCACATAAATTAACCTCATCATGGCCACAGTATCAGATGCCACGGAGAAAAGTAGGAGGACCGAGGAGCGACTGCAGTATATTACCCACAGGGATGAATTTACAGCCCATCTGGGGTCTCTCATGTGAAGATACAGGAACCCCAGATGGCCTGTGAATTTGGAACATTTGTGTACACGGGAATAGTTTCATCTTTCTGGAAATTAACTGACACTTTGGTCAGAAAGAATGCTTTATCCAGCACCAAAGTCGTGTTTCCCTCAGCTCCAACAAGCCCTACGTATCATTAGGGGAAATGTCCCGGGCCTCCCTTGCCTGGCACCATGCAGCTTCCAGGCCAGAAGGGCGGCTCAGGGACCATCTCCCCGATGCACTCCAGCCCAGAGCTAAGGAAGCCTTTCTGTGTGCTGTCACTAAATCTCCTGAAGACACTGAGGGACAGTGTAGGGGGCAGAACTACCCACTACTGAGTTATACGAGTATAAAAGCTTTCAAAATCAACTTTAGAAAGCACAGGAAGCATCACGGATGAATCTCATTTCTTCAGATTCTGAATGGGATCAGGTGCTGCCAGCCCGCTGCCTCGGGAAGGTGTACTGCTTCTTCCAGAGAGGTTCCAAGAGGAGCGACAACTACAACACCATGTTTGCCGCGGGTGTGCAGAGCAGCTGCTCCAAGGGAACTAGCTGGAGAGCAAGGGAGGAAGATAGGGAAATTAAGGCGGCGGCGCGACAGGTCAAATGTTACTAAGGGCTGGAGGCACACGTGGCTGGAAGGACGCGTGTGCTGACTGAGCCTGCCCGGGGTCTGACAGGGAGAGCAGCTCTGCAGAGCCTGGCGGCCCGGCCTGAGCAAGGCTGGTGCTCGCCCTTAGAGACCAAGGAAAACCCCTGAAGCCACAGAGAGACAGGCCAAAACAGTGGTCAGGAAACTAGGGTTGAACAAAACCATCAACACTAGGAGGGAAGAGGAGGGCTGAGCACAACAGGGCTGTAGCCCCGACTGAGGCAGGAGCCCTGTCGCCAGAGGAAGAGCTGTCCAGGAAACTATTAATTCAAGCGAGAGTTGGCCATGGTGACCTGAGGTCAAAGCTGAACCTGCCAGTGAGCACTGGGTCACCCATCTGAGCAGCTTCCTCCTAACAGAGCGTTCCTGTTGGACATAGGTTGCCCTCCCCTGGCTGCTGTTAACTCTTTGTCTTTCTTCTCTAGCAACTGTGACTCCTTGAAGGTGGGAGCCAGTGTTTTATTCCAAAACACTGTATGTTTACTGCATACAGTAAACACTCAAGAAATAAATAAGCTGAAGATAATGAAGGATTGAGGCAAATCCTCAAAACCCAGGTCAAACCCTGTGGAGTTCTCTTGGAGCTGGGGAAGCCTGTAAAGCCCGGACCTGGAGCAGTCTCAGCAGCCTGGCTGTGTCTGGCACCCTGCTATGTAAGGACAGTTTGATGGGAACACACCATATTTACCTGTTCACCTATTTGATCTACCTCTCACGGAGCCACTACTCAAGGCAGAGCCCGTATGGCCCACAAAGCTCAAAGCAGGGACCAGGTGGCCCTTTACAGGACAAAGTTTACTGACTGCAACCTAGGGAAGGTGTAAAAATATCACTGTCTAGGCCCACCCCGAGGTTCTGATTCAAGAGTGGGGTGTAGACATGTATATTTGAAGCCAGAAAAGCGGCCTTTGAGGTGGAGACCGAGAAGCTGAGCTGTGGCAGTGCAGCGACCTCACCTGCCACGCCTTCCAGGATTCTGTAGTCAAGGTTCACCATGACTGTGAGGGTGTCCGATTCAGAGGAGGTCATCACATGCAGACAGCAGGTGTCATGATATAAGGTTACTGTGATGAGATGATGTTTTCTCTGATGATTCTCTCAGATATTTTGTTAAAATGAAAATCACTGTTCTGTTGTGTGAACATTTTGCATTGTTAGAGAGCAGACTACTTGGATGTTACTTCTTTTCAGATAAAGTTATAATTTTCTAGGTTGGTTTCCTTGTATTTCATTATAAATAAGTTATTAGAACTGCAACTGAGGCAGAACAGAATTGAGAGGCTACCCTCACTGTTCCCTAGAATCCGTGGCCCTCTGACAAATACAGCTTATTGGGCATAAACCCCATCTCTGCATATTTGCCAACAGTGATAGGCAGCTGGACCCTCTTCTCTGGTAACATATTTATATGTGTTTTCAAGAGCATGTGTGTGTGTGTGTGTGTGTGTGTGTGTGTGTGTGTGTGTGTTTAGATGGATGTATGTTTAAGAGCTCCATGTAAAAGTCTAATGTGCAAAATTCACAGAAGACAAGCATCCAGTGCCAGCCTGGAATTGTCCTCCTTTGAGTAGAAGTTGGAAGTTGAAGTCCATGATTCGGAGACACTAATGGCCCTCCCATGGATTTGGCCGCCATCTCTAACCTTTCCAACAAGAATCATTCCATGTTAAAAGGCAAATGTTTCATTTCATGAGGATATTGTACAAAACTGAACTTATACTTAGTGGAAAATACCTTTATAAACTAATCTTCAGACACTCACAGGGCAAGGGAGACTAGCAGGTATCATAGCAAGTGACTGGAAGTGGATTGGGAAAGAAATTGATCCCAGTGTGCTCCCAGAGGGCACCACAGTCACCAGGAACTGTGTGGAGGCAGAAAAAGGAAAAGCAATTGAAAAGATAATTCTGTAACACCCTGGATTGCCCAGGACTGCCCCACAATTTTAAGAAGTTATTGGATTGTTGTTAATTTTTGTGGTTGCTGTTACTCTAATCCACGAGAAAGTCTCTTTGCTTATACCTCCAAAGTAAATTCTGAACCTGTCCTTCAGTCTCCATCTAGATTTTGACACTGACACCCATTCACCTACCAGGACAAGCCACCTCATCTGTCCCCTAGACAACTGCACTTCCCCCTTCCACTCTCCTCCACTTCCAATCCACCTCCCACTTGAAAGCCTAGGTGGTCATTGGAAACATGAGTCGGGTCGTGGACTCCTCTGCTTAAAACTTCCCTTTGCCTTCCCAATATGCTTGGCATAGACGCCAAACTCATCTTAGCTTGATGTGGTTAGATGCATCACCCAATGTCACAGAGTCAATTAGAGATAGAGTCCTATTTAGATATTAATGACCTATGAATTTCTGTTGCTGGACAAATGGAGACTTTGCTCTGCTTGCCAGAAATTGGATTGTTCTCTCATCACCCCTGCACCATGTCCCCTCCTCCCCTTCCCACATCACCCCTGCACCATGTCCCCTCCTCCCCTTCCCACACCACACCTGCACCATGTCCCCTCCTCCCCTTCCCACACCACACCTGCACCATGTCCTCTCCTCCCCTTCCCACACCACCCCTGCACCATGTCCCCTCCTCCCCTTCCCACATCACCCCTGCACCATGTCCCCTCC
>CAUYQV010042048.1:0-18036 GCA_963574575.1 Galagoides demidoff
TCTGCAGCCCAGGCTAGAGTGTGATCATAGCTGACTGGAACTTCAAACTTCTGGGCTTGAGTGATCCCCCTGCCTCAATCTCCCAAGTAGTTGGAACTATGGGCAGCACCAACACACTTGGGTAATTTTTGAAATCTTTGATAGACATGGGGTTTTATTATTTTGCTTAAGCTGGTCTAGAACTCCTAACTTCATGCAGTCCTCTTGCCTCAGCCTCCCAAAGTGCTGGGATTCCAGATGTGAGCCACCACACCCAGCCACAACATGGTATTAATTGCAAAATTATTGGTTGAACACATGTTCATTCTGCAGCTGACAGTAATTTTGAATTTTGTTATACCATATTTTCCTCTAACAGAGCTTCCCCACTTCTGCCTTTTGGGGTCATGAAGCGTTACAGGAGTACCAGGATGACTCCTTGAAACATCAAGGTAGTCAGGTAAAGCCAACATTGTCTTCAGGTCATCAGCAAACCTAATGTTTCACCCCAAGTTCTATACAAATATTCTCCGTGTACCAGCATGTGAAAAGGGTTGGTACTGCACATCACATACCCTACACTGTGGTGAGGTACAAAACAGCCATCTCAATCCTGGAAAGTAAACTTGAAACCTAGTGTGACCTTGTGCCATTCTAACCCCCAACCCTTGTACTATGTCTGTGGCAAGATGTGTCACAGTGTAGCATAAATTATGCTTTTTGGTTTAAGGTTCTGCTATGAATAGATGAACCCACGTAGATTGATACCTGTGTTAGCATTTTCAGAGCCTTGGACTGATGTAATAAAAGTTAAGACAGTGAATTACATTACAGCAGCAAATGAAAATAGAACAAGAACATAACACTCTAATGTGGGTGTATTGAAATTCCTCTTAAATATAAAATTCACTACTTAACTAGTCTGATTTTCATTTTATTCAAGATGATTAATTCAAAAGAGCAATCCACATTTTACCTACACGTCATCACATCTGGAAGAGATAGGTGCAGGTGCAAATTGTGACTTTGACCTGTGCTTTTGTATTGTAAGTCAAAGGAAAGAAAGACTAAAACCAACGATCTGTACAACTCATGGGACGTTTACCATCTATTTACCTTCACTGACATTAATTAAGACTCAAACTCCTTGAATAATAAAGAGTCTCTAGTCTTCTGTTTAATTGGCTGGCTTCTACCCCATAGAGAACTTGAGTTTCAAGTCCCATGTTTTAAACTTAAGTGGCTGAACTTAAACTCCATTCTCTGATATTTGCTGTTTTCTTTGCAGAATAATAGCTTGGAGAATGTGAGGGGAAATTTGAAAACATGACAATTTGGCAAGTGGTAACTTCTTTTTACAGCTGAGATACGAAGCCCATTTAATATAGTTTATGCTGAATGGCTTTTCTAAGAATAACTTAC
This sequence comes from Galagoides demidoff, assembly GCA_963574575.1. NCBI lineage: Eukaryota > Metazoa > Chordata > Mammalia > Primates > Galagidae > Galagoides > Galagoides demidoff. The sequence goes on from CAUYQV010042048.1 coordinate 1,402, forward strand.
TAGTTTATGAATTCCTGGTGTTTCAGCTGTCAGGACTTTTAAAGCAGAAACGCCAGGAATTTATGTACCTGAAACTAAAGCAAATAAATGCTTTGATGACATGCATCTTTATAGGCTATTTTAAAATGTGACATTTTGTATTCAAGAGCCAGGCAGACGCCTTGAATCACATTTTGTTGCTAATGATCGCATTTAACAAGAACCCAGAATAGAAAGGAATTCCTGATTTATATAAGGTTTATGTTACAACCAGGAGGACTGCTGTTGGTTTCCATGGCAGCGGTGATAAAGTATTATAGTGAATCCCATCAATTGTATTTATTTCTCTGAAAGGTTATCTGAAATTACCTCCCCCCACATCAAATTTAGAAAGGGCCGACATTTTAAAAGAGTATTGATATAGTTAAACTGATCAATAGTAAAAGTATTCAGGTCAATTGAGCAACACTTATTCATCTGACAATTAAATTTTAATTTTGATTTAGGAATTTGTTTTTCTGGATGCCTAAACAACTCCACTGTGACTATTTAGAGAATTCCAGACTAGAGACTTACTTGACATCAAATTGGGTGACTTCATGGGATATATCCCAATACAACTGAAAGATGCTGATTCTCTTTATTAGCTCACCATGTCTAAAACACATATTTGTGAGTGTATTTTCTCTGTTCAAACAGAATAAAATCCAGATGCCTTAGCTGGCATTCAGTGTCCACATGATCATGATGTAAGGGCCTTGCCAGCATATTCTCCATCACCTCTTGTGAGAATCTTTTTTCTTTAGGCAAACTGCAGACTTGCTCCCTTCTCCACAAATTTTGAGTGTCTCTGCTCATATTTCTTTTCTCCCCACCGGAGATGCTCCTCAGCTTCTCTGTAGTCCTGTGTATCAGTCCTATGCCCCATTCATTTAACAAATCCTCACTGATCCTCACTGTGCCCTTACTATAGATGCTACAATGAACTAGGAGAGAACCCCAGGGGATATCCAACTTAGAAAGAGGGTATGATGTTCAGTGAGTATTTCCTTCAAAATTTAAGGATGAAAGTAAAAGTTTCATGAAAACAGAATTATAGTTGACCTAAGTCAAGTGAATAGTTGACTAGTGACCTACGTCAATTCGGATAATAAAGAATACTATAGTCAAGAAAAACATATTTCTACTTATATCATAGAAGCAAGAAAATTTTAAGGAGAAGTCTCAGCTTCCTCTTGGGACTTGCTTTATAATGTTGTGGGATAATATAGGTGTCCATAAAGTTCGTGGCCACCCTGTATAAAAGAAGAAAACAACTTAGTTCTAAACTCCTAGTTTGTTTTCCTGTCTTAGTAAAAGAGATGGTGTCAGGACTCAAGTGAAAAAAAGCCAACCGGGAAAGGACTAGGAAGGCCTGAGATGATAGAATGCGTTCAATGACAGCTCTCTTTATGGATGGTTTCACCCAGGAACTGAGAAATGCCAAAAAATGAGAATATCAAATCATGATAAATTGTTGAGAAATCTGGAGAAAAGATGAGCAGCCAGAAAGTTAAAGCTGGCTAATAGCTTGAGTTTTCAAAACAGTGAAAAAGTAGATTTTGCAGTCTATAGCTGAGTGAGGTCAATGCTGGCCTTGGGAAGGTCATAGAGCAGGACGCTCTTAGGATGCTGCTGTGTGAACACTTCAAAGAGAAAGTGAAGGACAGTTCTCAAAAAATGGGACAAGCCAGGCCAGCTTCATTTCTTCTTTGACAGACAAGCCACGCAAAGCTGTGTGAAAGGTATTGTCATGTCTATCAGGCATCGAGCAAATGGTTTTATGATTTTTCTTTACGAATAGAAAAAAATGATACACATCGTTATCTGAAAGACGATGATGAAAGAATGTGGAAAGACAATTTGGTGCTGTCCTCTTTTGTATTTTACTCCATGCCTGGGTAGAGATGGTTCCTCCTATTTGCAAATGACAGAAATCTCCAAGGAATAGTGAAGAGAGGCTACAAAAAGATCTTCACATTCTGATAAGCAAAGCTGAATCTAACAGGATGAAACTCACTAGGAATACATTTAAGGACCCACAAGTACCTCTCAAGGGCTAAGAGCACTAGACTGGGACTGAACATACATCACTAAGTGAGTAACACACAGGGCACAGGGTTAGGGATTGTCAGAGCAGGAGCACTAAGACTTAAAGTATGAAGCACTCACCAAAAGAACAACACAACCTTCAGACACATGCAGTTGGGAAGAAAAAGGATGCTCATTCTACCTGGTTGCCCCACTTGTGTCACAGTGATATGATTATTTTTATTCTAGATACTACAACTGAAGGCAAACATAATTGAACATATGCCAGAATATTAGTGTGACCAGAATGTCAAACAGATTTGAAACCATGTTCTCTAGGGAAGAAGTTAAAGGACCATAGTTCTTGAAGAAGAGATTTGTGGTAAAGTGGCAGGTGGTGACATCTAACTTTATTACATATCTGTAGACTTACACAGAAGATAGATTAGATGTGTTCTGATTCATCACATGGGGTAAATCCTATGATGTATAGCTTCAGAGATACTTGGAGCAGTAGTAATATTGGAACATTTATCAGCATATTGCTTGAGATTCTATTTCCCAGCACCTTCCGAACCCTTTTCTGAATTCTTCTTCTCCATAACCCTCATTGCCATCTAACACATGAGATTTTATTTTAAATTCTTTTGACTGTCTTTCTCCATTGGAGATTAAGCTCCACAAGGAGAGAGCTTTTCATATGTGTTGTTTACTGTCATAGCCTTGATTCCTGGCATTGTGTGGTTATCTGTAAATATTTGTTGAAAGAATGAACGAACATGTGGGTTTTGCCAGCTTCTGCTCTCCTGCTGTCTGCTATGAAGAATTCTAGCTGATGCCCATCTGGTTTCTCCATTCCCCTAACACGTTCTGTGGTAGGTTTGGTTTTTGCCCTGTTGATTATTTGAGCTGTTGTATGCATAAATGGGAAGCAAAAGGTGAGATTAGATGGTCAGGAATGACAAGAAGTGGGGCCAGGGAAGATTTTTCTGGGAGTTTAGGAAGAGTGGCAGGAGCATGCACCAAAATAGCAGCTTATAGGGCAGGAGTTTGAGAAGTGTGAATAAAGGGCCTGGGGAGGAAAAGAGATTTAAGCAAGGATTGCTGAACTTATGAGCTGTGTTAAGATATTTGAGCAGTGCTTGTAAAGAACTTGAGTTATTTTCAAGTGAATGTGTAATTACTGGGTGATTTCATTGATGGTAACAATATTCTGAGACTGAACCATGTAGAGAAGCTTCCAAGGGAGCACAGTCAGAAGATTTGGGTTTGAAGCCACACTGGGGCACTTGTCAGCTGGCTAACTTTAGGCAAACAGCCAGCTAAACTGATGTAGCCTCCTCAGTGCCTCAGAGTGACTGGGCCCTCTCTTTCCTAAGGGTAGGTTTCTTCAGATTTTATTTTATTTTATTTTGAGACAGAGTCTCACTGTGTCACCCTCGATAGAGTACCATGGCGCCACAGCTCAGAGCAATCTCAAACTCTTGGGCTTAAGCATTTCTCTTGTCTCAGTCTCCCAAGTAGCTGGAACTACAGGTGCCCGCCACAATGCCCATCTATTTTTTGTTGTAGTTGTCATTATTCTCTTAGCAGGCCCGGACCAGTTTCAAATCCACCATCCCTGGTGTATGTGGCTGGTGCCCTAACCAGTGAACTATGGACACTGAGCTGGGTTTCATCCTTCTTGAAAGGGAGCTAATGGTGTCTGTCCCACCATTTTTTTTGAGACAAATTCTCAAGCTGTCATCCTGAGTAGAGTGCTGTGGCGTCATAGTTCACAGCAACCCAACTCTTGGGCTCAAGTGATCCTCTTGCCTTAGTTTTTCTGTTTTTAGTAGAGATGGAGGCTTGCTTTTTGCTCAGCCTGTTCTTGAACCTTTCAGCTCAAGCAATCCACCTGCCTTGGCCTCCCAGAGTGCTAGGATTATAGACATGAACCACGGAGCCAGGCCCTACCACACAGACTTTTAGGATCAAAGTCCAAGTGAAAATTCCAACTATTAGAATTCCTTGTGAACTTTAAATACATATCTATGAATGTAAGGCTTGTGTTTTATCCTCTGTTGCTATATCTTGCATGTAAGAGACACTTAGTGAATGTTTATTAATGTGAATTTCATAACCTCTTCTCTGTGTGTCCCTAGAATGCACCAAAACAGCAGCTTACATGGGGAGAACTCCCCCTGGGTGATATTCAGGTTATAATGTAGTGTCTAAATTTTCTCAGAGTAGAATTAAACATTTATTTGGAGGAGTTCTGGCTGATCTTGACAATAAAGCTTATCCTCCATCTTTTTTCTTTAGGGAAATTTAGGACCTGAGTTATCAAAGTGCTTCCATATTCTTCCCTTTAGTGGGGTAGCAGGTGCCGTGAGAAGGGAGTATTGGCATAGAACAAAGCTGTAGATCAGTAGACCAGGAAAGAACTTGGCCTGAGAAATCTAAATCTCTCCTGCTTGGTCTTTTTAGTAACCCTTTTGCTCCCCTGAACTTGGCTTTTCCCAAATCAGGGGCCAAAGGCTATTAAAGGGAATTGTACATGAGGCAGGATGGTATGTGTTTATAGCAGTAAAATGCTAGAACAATTTATTGCCATGTCTGAGTTTCTCATTATGGTTAAGCAAACATGACCTTGGACACCAGAAGACTTGGGTTCTAAATCTGGCCCTTCCACTAACTAGTTGTAAATCTGTGATAACCACCACAGACTTTAGTTCCCTTGGATATAATAAGATCTAATTAAAAATTCTTAGACTTCTGTGACTTTGGATAAAGAATGTAAATTGTTACTCTAAAACAAGAATCTTTTCCCTTTCTTTCTGCTAGTGCTATTTTACTTTTCCTCCCGTGAGCATTATTCGGGCACTGCCAAGGACAATATTGATTCACAGAATGAACATGTTGTGATTTGAAGCATTTCCAGGAAGACTAGAAGCAATGTAGTCAGAGTTTCTCTCTAGAGGAGTCAATGGGTAGCCAGCCACTCCAGTGTGACAGTGACTAGATGACCACATTCTCTAGACTGGAGCAGGTCTGACTGCAGCCAGGATTTATAGAAGTGATAATCAAATCTGTATTCACACAGGATCCTACTCAGAGGGCTTTCCTCCGTGACTTCCTGTCGTGTTTGAGGGAATCTGTACAGAAATTCATGAACTTAGAAACCATGATGGTTTCACACCAAACGTGTTTGTCTGGTATCAGTAAAAATTCAGATCCTTTTTATCCCTGGATTTTTCACTAATTTCACATTTCTAGAAACTTTTTCCTCTATGCTGGATGTCAAAGGATAAAACGAGATGAAAATATTTCAAATTGTATATGAAAACACCACACTGTACCCCATGATTGCATTAATGCACACAGCTATGATTTAATTTAAAAAAGAAAAAAAATAAGATGGTGGTACTGACAGGGGGCTTTACAGCATTATCTTGCTGGTTTTGTTATCTAACAATTGTCTCAACTGGTATAGCCTCTCCAGTGCTCCAGAGTGACTGGGCTCAGAGGGACTGACAAACATTAACCCAACTTACAGAAGGTTGATGTATAAATCTGACTATTTTCAATTTATTAGTCTGAATAGGAGGTATTCCGTTCCACTGGTAAGAACCCTCCTATTCCCTATTCAATGCAAGTTTTCAAATGTTTTGGTATGAAGAAGTTGTTAAGTTAGATTTATCATCATAAGTTGGCGAGTAAGGAATCAAAGCAAAGGCATATGGATAGGACTAGAAGAAAGTTTGAAAATGTTGCCAAGGTAGTTGATCCTTTCCTGGCCTCCAACAGAGATCATCTCTAGGGAGATATATTTCCCAGATTCTGGCTTTCTGTCGGATAATGCTGGAAGCATACTGACCCTTTCTTTCTCCTGAACTCTATTTCTTATCTGTTGCCCAGGCCTTATGTACTGACATTTTCTTTCTTCAAGTATTCTAAAATCACTGATTGTTCTCCTACCGTGTTTTTACTCTTAATACCTTGGGAGATGGTCTTTCTCCTATCATTATGTGTTTTAAAGGATCTGATTGGTCTGCTTATGGGATCACTCCTTTTCCAAGTTAAAAAGTTCATCTAGTGCTTCTGAGTCATTTCCAAATAATCTCAAGGAAAAGCACAGAACTGTGTATTTTCCCACTGAGATGCTTTTATCTCAACTCCAAGTTAACACTCTGAAAAGGTTTAAACAAAATCAGTCCAGCTAGTTTAAATTATGAGGTGAAAAGTTAATGTACTTTTAAATGCTTTATTTTCTAATATTAATTACATTTAGAAACATAAAAGTAATGATAAAGATAACAAATTTGATATTTCATTTTATAATTAGATTAAAACAGTCTTAAGCCAAACATTGTGAAAGTTTTCCCCATAAATAATACGCTATTAATGGCTACTTACATCTTTTTAAGTTTTGAGTATTTGATGAAAACTTTATCTGGAAGACTGTGGATTTTGTTTTTCTTAAGAGACCTAAAATAACATGTAAAGTGAACTTCATTATGGATTTTTATGGGCAACCAAACTCTTCTCTAGAAGCTACACGCTTGGGAAGAGAATATTTGATGATGTTCCATGGTAGTTAACACACACTAGAACACGGCAATAACTAAAAACTTTTCATGGGAGAATGAAAAATTCATAAAACAAAATTAAAGTCGTTTGCAAATATTTGACAAGTGTAGTCAATTAGTATAAGAGACAAGAATGTCCATGGTGATTCTTTTGGACTTTGGTCATATTCTTTTTTGGACATTTTCTTTTACTCTCTGGGTAAATGAACAAAACACAACAAATGAAAGCAAAAAACAGCCAAAGATCCTAACCAGCTCATTCATGTTCAAATAATGACATGATTGCAAGTGCTTGAGGCTCTTGTTGCATAAAAACTTCATGCAAAATATTGAAAAGTTTGCTTGCTATGGCCCTGTTAGCCTCATGGATCTTTTATACCTTTATAGTCTTGAGTAAATTACTCACATAAAAAATGAGGTAGAATAAGCCAGGTGTTCTTTTTTTGTTTTAACATTTCAGCACAGGCACATTAGTGACAATACACAAACCAGAAAGTAACTGAAAATAAAAACTTTAGACCACAGAATGGTGAGCTAACTGGTCACTGTTTCACTGAGCTAATGTAACAGAGAAAACATACACAGTCCGCCCCACCCCCCCAACACACTAGATAGGAAGCATGCAGAATTCTGTTACAAATAAAAGAATTTCTATTATTTTGTTACTATACAAGCAACACTATCAGGATTTCATGCGACTTTAGGGACACATACTATCAAGAATGGTTCAACTCACAGTAATGTCACATTGCTGGACATCATGGGCACAGACTTTAAGCCAGTGTTCACACATTCCAATTCAGTCTCTGTGCAGTCACAGTGTTGTGGGTACTGCTTTAGAACTAGGGGGACAAAAAGAATAAGATTTTGTTAAAAAAAACACATTTTTAAAATTATGACTTTCTCTGAAAAAACTGACATTGCTCTCTTTTCATTGAATAATGTATGTATAAAATTTACATCTGTTAAAGATATTTATGAAGCCCATTTGAAAGACAAGTAAAAATTCTCTTGTGATCAAATATAGACTAATGTGGTGTTATTCTCAGTTCTAGTTTCTGGTAGTCATTTTAGAGGCATTTAACAGGGGATTGGAAAAAAAATGACAGAGATGTGAAATAGCATAAAATAATAGAGTGAAGTAAAATTAGTTCTCCTCAGTGAAAAACATAAGGTGATTAAGTAATCTTAATGGACATGACCCAGTCAACTAAATTCAGTTCAATTCATTTCAATTCCATGGCACAAAGTAGTTGCTCAATAAATGCTTGCTGATTCAAATCAGATTCAGTGTTCCCTGTCAGACCTTTCTGAGCTCCGTGAGAAGACTGAAAGGCAGGTTCTGCCCAGCTGCTATCGCACCTTATTAAAACCCAAGCAGTCACATAGACTCTCATTTTGGTTCTCTGTTTTCCATTACTGTGAAGTTGAAAGTGAAAGGCCAAAGTTGTAGACAAGTTATAAAGCTGAGAAAACCAACGATCTATCCATATGAAGCATTTAGAAGAGAGAAAAAGGCTTTAGAAATCTCTCTGAAGGAACTTACATAATTAAGATAATTGCATATAAAAGAATGAGAAATCTATGGAGAAACCAGGCCAAGCTGACCCCCGGGTCAATCACTGTGTGTGTGTAAAGAGGAGAGGAGGAGGACAGCACGCACAGATATTTCTCAAGTGTGACTTCCACTGATCCATGATCCAAGGGATATTTGTTCTGGTGGAGCTAAGAAATGGAGACTTGTTTCCAAATTCACATTTTTTATTTTAACATAATTGTAAGTTCTTTGCACTTGCCATACTTCTTTTATATGACACTTATTCAGATGTTATTTTAAAAATGAAATTCAGTGAATTTTAATAGTAAAGCCAATAAACATTTACTGAGTACCAACTTACTGCAAAAGATGCTTTTACTACATAAAGTTTTGGAGTGTATTTCATGTTGTCTGTATGTATTTGTTAATTAGTGATCTCCCTAAAGATAACTTTAGTATGCTCGCTTTGATGTTCATTGACATAACCACCATCGAAATTATAGTTATATTGTTAGATTAAGAGCCTGTTGTTGGAAACTTACTTATCAATGAAATAATTTCATATAGGCAAGCTGGGTGTGTTGCTGAAACCAGAAACAGAAACATGGGCATAACTATTCACCCACCCTCACCCCCAAGTGAATCACACCCTCAAGTTCTATGGATTCTTCTGAACTGCCTCCTACATCTCTCTCTGCATCTCTCTTCCCAGTGGCATTTTCTGGGCATTGCAGAAACATAGCAATCAGTTATCTCTTCTGTCATTCTTCCTCCATCTGAGCATGATGGATCATTTGGGCTGATTGTTCTCTGTTGTGGGGGGCTATCCTGGACATACAGTATGTTTGCAGCATCCCCAGCCTCTGCTCTCTAGATGCCAGCAGCAACCTGACCCCCTCCATCTGGGCAACCAAAAATGTCTCCAGGCACAGGCAAATGGTCTTGGGGGTCAGGGTTGTCTCTGCTGAGACCTGCTGCTCTAATGCATTCTTTTCAGTGATGGAAGCACCTTCCTCATACACATTTCTAATCATGTGCTTTCCTTCAACAAAGTGCAATAAAAACCAAAACCAAACCAGGCAAGCAAAGAAGCCCACATCTTTGGTGATTGCACCTGGTGTAGGGGGCAGTGACCTCCGGGATATGTGCAAGACAACTCACCATAGTTCAGGAAGAAAATGTTTGAACTTCCGGTGATGTTGATGTTTAATCATCCTTTTTAATTTCTAATTACATAACATACTTTTATATAACAAACTAGATGATAAGTGGTAATTATAAACTGGTATTATGAAGTGCATGCAATACTGTCAGTGTGGTTTTAATATAATATTACACACATTAAATTAACATATGCACATTTATATATACATGTTAACATATGTATATAATTGCACATTCACCAACATAATTCTCTATGTACAAAACACACACACACACGAACACAATTCTATCTACAGGGTAGAGGTTACCCTCCAAAGTGTGTACCCCAAACCCTTCCTGGGCCGGCCCCAGCCCTCTCTTTAGGCTCTGCCCCTCGCCCCTGCACACGGAGACGCTGTGAGAGGCACTGCACAGCCTGCTCTGCACCATCCTACACCAGCACTTTGCAGACCTGGCTCCCTGCCCGTCCTGTCACCCTCCTACCCCTCCCTCCATCCACAGACTTCAGAGTCCATCTCAAATGCCATTCTCTCTGGGAAACTCTCCTCTCTCCCAGGGCTTCTGCATTCCCCGTGCACACATCATTCCTCCTCTGAGCACTCGTGTTGCATCTCTCTGCTTCTGCGAACAGGGACCTGTCTATCCTAATGGTGTGAGGTGTTTGTGGGTTGAAGCCTTGTGTGAGTCATCATCGTGCTCTCGGTGCCTGAGAAGGGCTGGAAAGTAGTGGGGCCCAGTATCTTTCTTGGAAGAAGTAATTAAAGGGAATAAAATCTTTACCATTTGTCACAATTATTCAGGATTTATATTCTTGCAATCATAGACTAAAATATAACAATAGCATGAATGGAGATGGTTGTTTTTGTCTTTCCCTCTCGTCAGTCCCACAGGCTGACAGCACACTGGTTAGCCAGAGAAAATGCTTTGAACTGATCTTGAAATTCTGAAGGGAATTTATCACACTACCCATATACATCCATCCACTACCAATCATGTTTTTTGCAAAGCTGACACTGGTCCTTGAGCCAATCTCACTTACAGCATTCCTGTGTTAATGCCACATTGTTAGCATTTCCATGGACTGTGCCAAATATGGTCGCCCATCCACTAGTGTCACCTGCGAAGTGATGATTGACATGTGTCAGTCATTCTAGAGTGCAAATACCATATTACAAAACAAAATTTGATAATAAAAGCAAATTAAAAATTAGTTTAATGGTTAACTAAATAAAAATTAGTTTAAATGTCTTAAAAAATTACCTATTTCTAATACTGACAGTTTAAATGTTTGACTTTAATTTTAAAGACCTCAGAAGAAAATAGATAAAATCCAAATTTTATTTTTGTCTGTGCATACCCCTACATAAATATATGTTGATACATACTTGAATAGCTATATTGAGTTCTGATAAAAGTTATGTTACCTGATCTTTTTTAATGAAGCAAAAAATAAAGTTCTTTTTAATAAATGCTTTTGATTCTTATTGAGAAAAAAAACATTTCCTCAATCTGTCATATGTTAGCATCAATTTGACACATGTGAATATGATTTATTTGCCAAATTTTCTTATCTGTTTTGTAATAAATTGTATTTTTTTAAAAGGAGGCTTAATTTTGAAGTAGTGTCACTTTAGCACATACTATTAAATTATAAAATATGCATTATAATATGATACTGAAGTTCACCTGAATAGATAAGTAAATTTAAATGATGGCTCACAGGCATCTTTGATTCCTGACATCTTTAACTGATATCTATTTCTTATTAATACCCTTAATGATTTTACTGTGATCCCCCCTCATATGCATTATTTGATTTGGGTTCAGAACATCCTCATGAGGTACATAAACATTCATTGTCTCTGATTCTCATGCAGCAAAAACAAAGCCCCATAAATTTAAGTAACTTGGCCATTGGGATCCAGAGAGCGACCCCTTAAACTAAGCACTGACTCAGTGCCTGTGTGTATTATACTGTTCCCGGCTCTGGTAGCAATAAAACAAATAAGAGGCAGGCCTCTTCTCATGGATTTCCTGCCTCAGAAGACAGGTACAGGGAAAGGATAGGCAGGGTACTAGTGCAGTTGTGCAGAGACGCACCCTGGGTGCTGTGGCAGCACACAGAAACTGCACCCGCTCTAGACCAGTGATTGATACAGGCTCAGGGTGGCCAGGGAAGCCCTCTTGCAGGAGGTGATACTTGAATTGCGTTCTAAAGGATGAGTAGGAGTGATCTAGGGGACGTGTGGGCAAAGGCTGTTTCCATCAGAAAGAATTGTGCCTCAGTACTGGGGGCAGGACAGCAGATTCTAGAGAGAGAGAGAGATACTTGGTATTGCTGAAGTTTGCTGCCTCACTATGTTCACTTTGATGCATAGCCAGGCAGTACCAAAGAGAGGTCCCTCTGCCTGGCAGACGACCCAGGGGATTCTTTCAGATTCAGGTCTGAGTTCTGAATCATGTGTTTCATTCAGCCGCAGGGCCTTTGCACTTGCTGTTTTCTTTGTTTGAAATTCTGTTCCTCCAGAATATTTGGTGCTTCCTTTCTTTTTCTTTTTCTTTTTTTTTTTCTATTTAGTTCTTAACCCAAATGTCATTATCTTAAAAAGTTTTCTCTGATTACATCCTTAAAATATCCCTCCCTCCAAGTCACATTCTATCTCCTATCCTGCTTTATTTTCTTGAGGGTACTTACCACTCTCTGAGATCAACTTACTTGAGTACAGGTTTGTTATTTTCTTAGTTCACATTGTGTGAACTACACAACATTGAGAACTTTGTCAACCTCAAGCCCACTGTGTCCCAGTGATTTAAAACTCCCAGCCCAAAGTGGCCCTCAGTATCAATCTGCTCATCAACTAATTCTCTAGGTGGGCCCATTCATACTTTATGGCTATTCTTGCAGCAGAACTAAATTAACAGCCATAAGGAAGTAGTTAGAGGAAGCCCCTTAAAATTAAAATGAGTACCCAAGTAGATTTTAAAATATAATTTCAAGTTTAATAAAATATAACATTTTATAAATACTGAGTCTCTGATTCTAGCAATGTGCATACATGAAAATTCATGTCACCATCTCAAATAAACTGAGGAGTAATTATGTTCATTACAAAAAGAGCCCCTATAGAACAACAAGTCAGGTCTCCAAGTTCACTCCATGAGGTCATTATCCAACTTGCCCACAGTTTTTAGGAGGTCGTAAAGCAAGGAGGCAGCATAGTGGAAACACAGTGGGACACTCACCACAGTTCTCCTCGTCGGCCCCGTTCCCACAGTCATCCTCACCATCGCAGTGAAAAGCTCGGGGTAAGCACTTGGTGAGATTCCCGCAGGGAAAATATCCTTTTTGGCACAAAGGAGTGATCGTACTCCCTTCAGTCAGTGCAAAATCTATGTGAAAGAAGGGAGAAAAATCACATATAACAGAAACAAAGTTTTAACATAGCCAAGAAATCTGTTCACGTTATCCTATTTAATTTTCACAAGCACCCTGAGTTGAGTTTGCCTGGTGTTATTCTTAGTGTACAATTTGTTTTGAGCAATATTTTTAATGTTAACATTTCAAACAACCATGATCTCACCTAACACCAGCTAGACCAAGAATGGAATCAAAGTTCATTTTGAATTTATTTCCACAAGGTAACAGTAAACAAAACCAAATGTGTTGTCCTGCTTTTGTAGGAAGTCAAAAGAGTTATCCACCCTTGGAAACAGGAAGGTGAAACCATAAGCAATAGGATCCAAAAGAAGAGTTTATTTACTTATTAATTTTTTACAAGACAGCTTTGAGGTAGCATATACAGAAGGAATGTCTAAGTGTGCAAGAGAAACCCAGACCCACATTAGAATCAGGGGAGATAATCCTGAGTATTTAACACTCACTGGGTTTACGGTATGCCAGGCACTTTGATACTAGTTATCTTAGTTAACTCTTCAACCAGCTATGGTTTGAGCCATTTATCCTTCATGTGTCACAGTTGGGGAAGTTAAATATCTCGCCTGTGGTGATTTGTTTGGAAAGTGACACAGGCTGGGTTTGAATCATCCCTCTGACACTACCCTCATTGTGCTGTGAGGATCTATGAGATCAGGAACCTGAATTTCAAGGATACTAAGTCCTCACTGAGGATCAATTAGAGGTAATCTTCTTACCCATGGTAGGTAAGAGAAGTCCAACAGAGCTGGAGTAACTGCTGGGTTGAATAAGAGAGCAAAGAAAGAAAACATAACTAACATTTACAAAAGTGCTGTATCTATGGGTGGCATGACCAAAACAATTCCAGAAATTTATATGGAAGAGATATAAATTTCCCTTTCAATTTTGAGAGAGTACTTTCTAGAAAAGAAAGATATGTTCACAAATTTGGCAAGTAAAGTTATGGAAATTATGTATTTCTTAAAAAGGAATTGAGGTTGAAATATCACACAAGATGGAGTATATAAAGACAGGAATGGCTATGTTTCATTATGATTTATTGAAGGGTGCCAGGAATATTGGCAAAATATTCCTAACTACATCACTGAAGGTTGGCATCACCACCAGGAATTTCTTTGGCTCTAAGAGGTGGATGATTTACTTTTTAACATAACAGAAGAATAGAGAACAAACTTCCATAAAGTATCATCTACCTCGTGCTGAGTATTTCCTAGTTACTTTATTTAATATCAATGCCACCTCCAAATAAAGATGGTATGATCACCTCTAAATAAAGATGAGGAAATGATTTCTACTCTGGGTTTGGGGAAAATGCCCTTTTACGGTCTGAGCCCTCCAAGAAAAAGCTGCCTTGTAGAAAGATGTCCTCTCCTCACACCCCCAGGAGACTCTCCTAACAAGGTAAATTCTGGAGCCTCACCGTTTAGCAAATGATGCCATTTGTTTAAGGGCAAAAGTTTGAGTTTGGGCACTACAGCTATAACAATGCACGTTGAGTCTTTAGTGACATCATCAGAGAGGATATGTGGAAAATTTGAGCTTTAGCGGTTGAGTTACTGTGACTGTGGACGCCCGGCCAGCGCGCAAGGAGAGCGTCCAGCCCGCTCCGGGCAGCCGGGGTGGGAGGTGCCCGCTCCAGACGCTGCTGCTTTGCGCATTCCCGATCTTCTGTCGGAGGAGGAAGCCCCAGGCTGTGGCTTTGGGTGTTTTTTACCCACGGCTTTTTTGCCTTACGAAAGCAAAAGTTATTTTATCTGCCATAGCTGCCGAGGCAAAGGAAAGATTTCCCATTAGCAGCTAGGCATAAGACCAGGCAGGCCCGTGACTATTTTGGGAAGATCCCTCTGCCGCCGCCTGCTGCTGGGGGTTGGCGCTAAGTCTGTTCACCCGGGCAGAGGCTGACTGAGTCATAGGTTTTAATACCCCTTCACTTCTCACTTGTGAAGATTTCTATAGAAGGCAAATTTACAAAAAAACTAGCAGTCCTCCTGTGTTTGGAACATGAATGAGTGAGTCAATATCTTTGTGGTGTGGCTCTGAATTTTTTTGAGACTAACTCACAATTAGAAATATATTTTGTATCACAATACAGCATAAACCCAGAGACACCCACACTCCCACATCCACCCTCCACGAGCCCCCCACACCCTACACATACAACCACCATGTCCACGTACACCAGCACGCACACACCCACCCTACTCATACACAAGCGCTGGCTGACACCCCCCGCCACGTTCCCCACTCACCCCACACATACCCACGTCTGCATCCACACAGTGCAAACGAAACCTCTTGAAATACTGCTTGTCTTTTACCATGTAGGATGCACTCTGATCATTGCTGTTCTGTCTCATTCACCTGAAAAGGGACTATAAGCCACTAAATTGCTGTCCTGAGGCCTTAATGGGATGTGACCCTCTATTTGAAAATATTTGTTGGTGATAAAGCACCACAGAGACCATCAGACCTAGATTAGAATTCTCTCTGCCACCCACTAGCTGTGTGACCTCCAGCACGCTACTTAACCTCTTTAAAATATGTTTTTTTGTATTTAAAATAGAACGAATGACGGTGTCTGCCTCATGGGTATGTTTTGGAGACTAGACAAGCAAATGCTTGTGAAGTGCTGGGAGCACCCGGCTCACCATGAGCCTGGGTAAATGTTGGCGTCTAAGAAAGTAGAACTTTAAGAAGGAAGCTCTATGTAAAACGGAAGCTTGCTGTGTCTTAACATTTCAGGATTTTTTAATGTGACTTCTCTGAAAGATATAAAAGGGACTATCATCTAAACTTCCTCTACCACATATTATCCTACTGTAAAACCATATGCACATATGCGGTTTTTACATATTTCCTAGGTTCTTAATTTAATGTTAATGGCAACTGGGTATGGATGGTATTATTACTTTCAAATAAAGATGGGGAAATGACTTCTACTCTGGTTTTGGGGAAAATGTTCTTGTGAGGTCTGGGCTTTCCAAGTTAGAGCCGTCTTGTAGGATGATTTTTATTTTCAGCAGCTTCAGATCTCTTTTGGAAGCTGACAGAGGGTAGTAAATGACAAATTAGCAAAGAAAATGTCCTTGCAACCTCTTAACAATCATATTTTCTTAATGTTTAGAGGACATTGAAGGGGGACCTGTGTAGGGCAGACAAAAATGAGGGACAAGAAAACGGAACAGCAGGAGGGAGCAACGTCACATCTCAGTACAATCAACATGCCACAGTCCCTGGGAGGGGGAACTGGAACCTTACATCATAAGCTTTACAACAATATACAAATGGGTGAGAGGTCAACTGAAAACTAGTGGCACCATGGAAATAGGTCAACTGGAAAATGTGCCTTCTTCTATCATGTATGTGGGGAGCAAGAACAGTGACTGATATGAGATTGATACTTACTAGATTGGTACAAGATAGAATCCTTACTTTGCATATAGAAAGAGCCAATCAGGAAAAGAGAACTTGTGGGAAAATATAGACGCCCCCGAGACAGAGGAGTTATGGTGAAACCCTGTTTGGAACCCCTTCCATTGTATTGGAAGCTTTTGTATCTGCTTTTCTTTTACTTATAATAAAATCTTTCACTTTTGCTTATTTACGGTCTGTGAATTCATTCTTTGATTCCTGAGACCAAGGACCTGGTGAGAAAATTCTGGTATCAACCTGATTAAGCATTTGATTGAAGAGAATTTTGAAATAGAAAGCTGAGGTTGTCTGAGTAAGATCTTGTAAAGGGGGTATCTTGTGCTTCCTCCTGGGAATATTTTTTTTTTTTTTTTGAGAGAGAATCTTACTTTATCACCCATGGTAGAGTGCCATGGTATTATAGCTCACAGCAACCTCAAATTCTTGGGCTCAAGCAATTCTCTTAC
>CAUYQV010042049.1:0-13438 GCA_963574575.1 Galagoides demidoff
GTAAAAGTAGTCCAGGTTTACAGGAAGAAATATGTCATCTACATCGAGCAGGTGCAGCGGGAAAAGGCCAATGGCACAACTGTCCACGTGGGCATTCACTCCAGCAAAGTGGTTATTACTAGGCTTAAACTGGACAATGACCGCAAAAAGATCCTTGAACGAAAAGCCAAATCTTGCCAAGTAGGAAAGGAAAAGGGCTAGTACAAGGAAGAAACGATTGAGAAGATGCAGGAATAAAATAATCTTATATGCAACTTTCATTAAACACTGCTTAAATGAAAAAAAAAGATGAATAATCTGCTTATATGAGGTGCCTAGGGTATTCAAATGCATAAGACAGAGTAGGACGGAGGTCGCCAGGGGCTGGGGGAGGAGTTGCTATTGGATAGGTACAGAGTTTCATTTGCCACGATGGAAAAGAGTTCTGTGGACATGGTGGTGATGGTTACACAACAATGTGAATGTACTTAATGCCGCTGAACATGGTCGTGAACATACTTAAACATGGCCGATATAGTAACTTCTGCCATGTATTTGCCACCATAAAACAACACTGAAAGGGAAAGGAAGAAAAAAAAGAGCACCAGTGGTCCGATTGGCTTCCACAGGAAAAAGGAGGCAGGATGGAAGAGACGTGTGGATAAACTGGGAATTACTGGTGAATCGAAAGGCATCTATATCCCAGAAGCCTTTGCTTTCTCAGGGACTAGAAAGGCAGAGGCATTTGCTGAAATGCAAGCAAAGGTCGGGGGTGGAGAAAGAGGGGCCCAGGTGAGGTGGGGTAGAGGACAGTAAAGTGAGCTCTCCAGGCCTGTCTTGGGGTGCCTCTGGCTCAGAGATTCATGTAAAATGTCACTCTAGAAACCAAAAAATAACTAAAAAGCCATTCTTACCCTTTCCCCTCCCAAAAGAAAAGTCATTCATGATGCCCAACCTTCTGTATGTCTCCCCATCTCACAGACACGCAGAGGAACTGGTCCCAGATTCTGTCACATTCCTGCTCCATGTTGCCTCAATCCTCTCTCCCATATCTGTCCCTGAAAACCATGCTCCCCTCTGACCCAGAGCCCCTGGGAGACTAGGGGTGGGCAGAAGTGGGCAGGGCCTGGGGCAGTAGAGACAACTGGCCTAAGGAAGGACTTGAGATGGCTGTCAGGAGCCACGGAATCCAGAGTGGTGAAGCCTGAGTAGGGAGGGAGTGAGAAAGAGCCAACCCAAAGGAAGATGGGTCACAGACGAGCAGGATAGGAAGGGCTTGGACAGGCAGCCCGTGAAGGGTATGGACAAAGGAAGTGCTACAGACTGCAAGTTGTTGAAATCCCCAGATATTAATCACCCATCTGCTCTTGGCCGATTTCCTTGGGGAAATGGAGAGAGAGGCCTTAATGCGCTCATTCACAATAAAGTATCAATAACAACACCTGGCTCTTAACCCTGCCAGATCTCTGTTAAACTGAGAAGAGCCTGGTGGTGGAAAGACAGTGGAATTTGAAGCTTACTGATTCTACTGCCAATACAATGGCTGATCTTGGGCAGATTACTCAGCCCCTCTGAACTTCAGGCTCCTTGGTGAAATGGAAGCAATGATGCCATTATAATGCAAGCAATCCTTGTGAGAATGCAATAAGATAGCATCAGTGAAAAGAGCCTTTGTGAGTCATCAAGAGCTATACTGGCCTTTTAACTAAACCAGATGAACTAAGTGTCCATGGCAGAGCAAAGCGTGCACCTCAGGGGAATCTCGCCTCCAGGCAGCTGATCCCCACATGAGGCTCAGGGGCTTCAGGAGATCAACACATGTACTTATATAACATCATGGAACAGTAATAGCTACAAGGCCACACTTGACATATTCAAGCCTTAGAGAAAAACTGTGAGATAAGTATAATTGATTCCTGTTATCTGGGTAGTTACATTCTGTAAAGTCACTGTGAACCCTGGATTAGCAAATACTGATCAGTTGCTCCTAGGGAAAACACAGGCTTAGGTTCCCTCAAGCCTTCCGTCACAACATTTTTATCAACCAATCAATTCCTAATGTTGTTTCATGTGTGTTTCTGCTTAAAGACACCATATTTAGGGCCAGATACAAGGGCTCACACCTGTAATCCCAGTGGTTTGGGAAGCAGGAGGTGGAAGGATCATTTGAGCAGAGGATTTCAAGGTTACGGTAAGCTATGATCATTCCATAGCTTGTTTCAAAGATCATTCCATCTTGTT
This sequence comes from Galagoides demidoff, assembly GCA_963574575.1. Taxonomy (NCBI): domain Eukaryota; kingdom Metazoa; phylum Chordata; class Mammalia; order Primates; family Galagidae; genus Galagoides; species Galagoides demidoff. Next base: position 2,221 of record CAUYQV010042049.1, read on the forward strand.
TCAAAAACAAACAAAAGAACCAAACGGCACCTTATATAACACCTTATTTAATAATTCATTATACACTGTTGATTCATGTGAACTGAACTCACAGCCAACAGCACTATAACTCACGCCCACACAATGCTTGGTAGCCGTTTTGAACAGTAAAATCACCAACAAAAAACACAAGTATGCGAAGACATGGCCCTAAATAGATCAAGAAAAACATGCTTGTTTACAGGCTGAGAACTGAAATGAGAAGCTGGAGTGTCACCTTATTCAGTCCAATGTTTCAACATTCTGTATGACTGCAAATGACCACAGACCAAGTATTGATTTGGGGGTTACAAATAAATTTTAGCAAATAAGCTAACTTGTAAATACAAAATTCATAAATAACAAGGATCAACTGTATTATTATCACCATTCTACAGAGCAAGAAACTGAGGCTTGTTGGGGTAAATACCTTACACCCAAATAGCAAGAAGCAGAGCCAGGGTTCGACCCCCATATTAAGCCTCCTATTGTACACTGTTCTCCAAACCATTTTATAGATAAGACCCTGAGGCCCAGAGAGATTGCTGAATCACTTAAGGCCACACAGGTATTGGGGGCAGTTCAGGGACTGTCTCCAGCCCCTGAACCTGTAGACTGTCGATTTTTTCACAGCAGCACCCCTCCCTTTATGAAGTGCCTTACCTGCCTATGTTGTGCCTTCTCACTTCCCATATTCTTTCTCTTCCACTCTACCCAGGGACCCTAGGAACAAGATGGGTAGTGGGGAGCAGGGGTCAGATGTGTGACCTGGGAGATCCAATCAAGACTGCTCCATTAGAGCTCAGTGGGCTCACCTGGGTGGGCGTGTGCAGCTCAGGCCACCAGGGGGCGCACCCTCCCGCCCTGCGCCCCACGTCTTCCCACCCCCAACACACACAGGGAGCGTGTCAGCCAGCCAGAGTGGTCCCAGAAAAGGCAAAAGGAACAATGGGGTAATTGATGCAAATGCACCATGAAAGACAAATTGTTCAGATGAAGCACATTCCGGGGTCCTGCCAAACGCCCAGGGTGTGTGGAATTTCAAGGAAAAGCTGAGTAGATTTAGGCTGTCCAGCTGGGCCTCCCTGCCCCAGCTTCCAGCCTGGGCTCACCTCCCTTCCTTGGAATGCTGCAGACTTGGCCAGGACTCGCAGAGGCCTATCCCAGCAAGAAGGGGGGTGGCAATGGGAGAAGGAAAAGGTGGAGAGATGGGAGGAGGACCGACTGGTAGGACATGACCCTCACTGCAGGTGGGACCCTGGTGCCCACCTTCAGATGCCCTTTCTCCTCCAGGACCCACACAGCCTTGAATAAACTTCCCGCTGCATAGCTCCTATCCCACTCCCAGGGCTGGTATGTACCCTGGAGCTTCCTCTTACTCCCTGGGTGGCCTCTAATAAAGCCTCCATCTCTTTGAACTTGTTTTCTCACCTGTAGAATCATCTTTTGCATTTAGACCAAAGGTTTGTCTTGAGGATCAAATGAGAAGGATTAGGAGACCTCAGCATCTCTGTTCCTTTCTGTTCAAAGGAGGCCACTCCTCACACTCCACCAGAAGCCACCCTGGGCAGCTGATGTCCTGCCTCCCACACTCCAGAAAGCTAGAACTTGCTAGCCAGGCCCACCCCTGACTCCCTGGAGACCTCTAGGTGACCCTAGCCCTAGCACTGGCCCTGTAGTATGAGCTCCCAGCTCCCAGCTCCCAGCCTTCCTCCCATCCTAGGATCTGAACTTCCGACCACTCTCCAAGGCCAGGGAGGGTGGAGCAGGATCTGAAGCCCAGGCCTACACAAGGGCCTCTTGTCCTGCTGGGCAGCCTGGCACGGCCTGTCCTATCCCCGAGGAGGCTCTCTGGGACTATTGTCTTTCTTTCATGACTTGGGGCTTGGGGGAGGGGCAGAGTGACTAGCCTCATACCCCAGCCCACCTCCTAACATGCTGTAACTATAGGTTTTAAAACTCCCCCCAACCCCAGGATAACCAGCATTTGTTCTGCAGCTTTCTGAGCTGCCAAGCAAGGTTGTTAATCACGGTGGCTCTGCCCCTGCCTCCTGCCCCTTGCTCCTTCCAAAAAAGCTCGAGTCCCATCCTCTATCTTCACAACCCCCATCTTATCCCAGCCCCTTTGCTTTCTTTAGGAAAGGAGTAATTCATGCAATGTACTCACCATAGTATTTGCTTACGGTTAGCATTCAACAAAATGTGAATATTGACTAGCCACCACCCTAAGTCACTCAGGACAGGGATGTAAAACTCCCAATACTCCTTTCAGCCAGAGACACCATCTTACAGTAATTCGCCAGAATGACAAGCACAAAGGAAAAGAGGAGAGGCACCCAATACATGTTCTCTAGGCCTTATTAGAAAATAAGGAGGCTCGGCACCTTAGCTCAAGCAGCTAAGGCACCAGCCACATACACCAGAGCTGGTCAGTTCGAATCCCGCCCAGGCCTGCCAAACAACAATGACAACTACAACCAAAAAATAGCCGAGCATTGTGGCGGGCACCTGTAGTCCCAGGTACTTGTGAGGCTGAGGCAAGAGAATCACTTAAGCCCAGGAGTTGGAGGTTGCTATGAGCTGTGATGCCACAGCACTCTACCCAGGGGGACAGCTTGAGGCTCTGTCTCAAAAAAGAAAAGAAAAGAAAGAGTTGTTCCTTTGGCTGCATACTTGTGAATCTATGAGAACGATGATGTTGGTGACATCAAGGGAAAGGGTACTGTTCAAAAAGACATGCCACACAGATGTCACTATGGCAAAACTGGGAGAGTCTATAGTGTTACCCAGCATGCTGGTGGCATTGTTGTGAACAAATAAGTTAAGGGCAAGATTCTTGCCCAAAGTATTAATGTTTATATTGAGCATATTAAGCACTCTAAGAGCAGAGATAACTTCCTGTAATGTAGGAAGGAAAACGATCAGAAAAAGAAGGAAGCCGAAGAGAAAGTTACCTGGGTTCAACTGAAGCACCAGCTGCTCCCCTAGAGAAGCACTCCCTGTGAGAACCAATGGGAAGGCGCCTGAGCTGTTGAATCTATGCTGTATGAAATCAGGACATAAAAATAGACGTAAAAATGTTTCTCTTCATAGAGTAGAAGTGTAGTATCTCCTCCCCAAAGAAATATTCCAAGCAAATTTTAATAGTGTCCTAAAAAAACAAAACTCCCAAACCTTTAGTCTGGGCCCCATATTCCAATTTTTGTTCCCTTTCCCTCCTGTTGGCCATACTTTTTCTATGTCACTTTCAACATCTTGGAGCTCCACAGAGAACCATTCTCCCAGCCCACAGACCTGGGTCCTAATCTCACCTCTTACATCATACAAACTGTATAGTTTTGAGTAAGTTACATAACAAAGTTCTCTAGATTCTCAATTTCTTTATCCACAAAGTGAGAAGGGGTTATCTCTGCTCCAGGAGGTGGGGAAGATCAAATAAGATAGTTATAAAAACTCCATAAAAATTTATTACCAGGCCACACAGCAGAGAAATTATTACAATTATCAACATGGTAATAGATGGTCTTCCCACCCACCTGAGATAAGAGTGTCCTCTTCCAGCTTCTTGGAAACTATAATAATAATTATCCCTGAGGTGTGTAATGTCCTAACTTTACTAAGCATTTTCACACCCTTGGAACCATTATAACTTTCCCAAATAGATGTAACGTCAGAAGAGGTAGAGAGGCAGAATAATTTCAGAGAGCTGGAAACTTTCAGCATCACTCAGGTCATTTACAGAGAATTTATTATCTTCCAAAGATAATAAAGACAAGTTCCTTGCTTCCTAGACACTTAGATCCTAGTTAGGAGAGCTAAGTAAATAGCTGCATCTCAGGAGCCCCACCCTGAGGCCAGTGTTCGGATTTCCAGCAGGTCCAGGGTTCATCCCAGGGCCAGGTATAGTCTAGTTCTGAACAAAGGCCTTTTGGATGCTAGTGATGGCTGAAGAGAAGGCTCAAGTGGCCCAGGCAACACCCTTCCTGCTGTGATCCTGGCCAGCCACATGAGGGGTTAACCAGACCCAGCCCTTCCTGGCTGCTGGCAGGATAGGAAGTCTTAAGTCCCCTCAATAAACAATACTGGGGCCATCTGCCAGCATCACACACATTGGCAGAAGCTCTGCTTGGACCATAGAACGCCCACTTGGACCATAGGACCCCCAATCCCTTCCCAACTCAGGCCCAGGGATGGGATATGCAGGCCTGGAAAGGGTTAAGTCCATAGTATATTCCCAGACCCCAGCTGTTTCACGTGGGCTGGGGGGATTTTCCCTACCATGGGACTGCCAAGCCTATACTGGGGAAAGATGCGTCTCTCAGGGAGAGAAAAAGAAGAGTCCTTGCTCTGAGGCCAGACTCCCCTGTCATGCAGCCAGGGCCTCCCACGCAGGCGCCAGCAGAAAGGAGGGGGCAAGACCGAGGAGCCAGGGGATTTGGGACAAGACAGGCTGGGCTCTAGATACCAAGTGGGCAAAGGCAGAGCTGGCCCTGTCTGTCCCGGGCCTCATCTCAGTTGGGGACAGCAGTTTGTGGCAGGGAAGTTAGCGTTGGAGTCCAGACACCAGGCTTCAATTTCTAGATGAAAATAAGATGTTTTGCTGCTCCATGCTTCAGTTTCTCCCCTTCTGGGCTCACCCTAATAAGGGACCTCTATGAAGTCCATTTTCTAGTCCTTGGGACCTAGGAATGTTAGTTGTATGGTAAAGACTTTGCGAATTACATTAAGGATCTTGAAATGGGACGGTTATTCTGGTGGTCTGTAACTGTCATCATAAGTACCTTTATAAGAGGAAGGCACGAAGAGATTACGGACAGCAGAGGAAAAGGCAATGTGACCACAGAGCCAAAGATGCAAAGTGCTATCCCACAGGCCAAGGGACACCTGGAGCCATGAGAAGCTGAAAGAGGCACGAAACCTGTTCTCACCCAAAGCCTTCAGAAGGAACATGCCCTGCCAACACGTTGATTTCAGCCCAGTAATGCTGATTCCAGACCTTTAGCCTCCAGAACCTTGAAAGAAGAATTTTCTGTCATTTTAAGCCACCAAGTGTGGCTTAAAGCAAGGATAGGAAACCTTTCTTACAGCAAGGATAGGAAACCAATACAACCTCCTTGCCTTCAAGTTCTTCTACTCTGTCATGGATAGCACTTTTAATGGGTCACAGACATCATCATTCCAGCCTGGAAACTTCTGGGGTGTCCTGAGGTAGGAATGTAGGATGCCCTGTGCTAAGCAAGTCACCTAGAGAAAGTGTGCGGTCCAAGTGAGAGTCAGGAGAGCTCAGCTCTTCCTTCTCCCCATTCTCAGCCTCCTGGCAACTAATGCAGCCTCCAAGACCAACAGACTAAGCCTTGAGCATCCTCTCTGTGCTAGCGTGGACCACTCCCCAAGCCCACAGCACTTTAGTGTCTTGTAGTTGTCAATAATCTGAGTGACCTGTCCCTTCTTTCTAAGAATGCAAACTGCCAAATCTGGGGAGAAGTAGGTAGGTAAAGAGGGATGGAGATTCTAGAATCTCAGTCACTCAGTGAACACTGAACTCCTATTCTGTGCCAGGCACAGAGGCAGGCACTAGAGACAAAAGGTAAAGAGAACATATTCCCTACCTGGAAAAGAGAGATAAACAAGTAAACCAAGGTCATCCCACATAGGAGTGTGTGAAGGACTACGATGGGTATGAGTAGAGAAGGGGCACTTGACTCTGCCTAGGGATATAAAAAGCCTTCTTAAAGTGGTATCCACACTGGCTCAGCACCTGTAGCTCAAGAGGCTAGGGTGTCAGCCACATACACTAGAGCTGGCAGGTTGGAATCCAGCCCAGGCCTGCTAAACAACAATGACAACTACAGCAAAAAAATAGCTAGGCATTGTGGTGGGCACCTACAGTCCCAGCTACTTGGGAGACTGAGGCAAGAGAATCACTTAAGCTCAAGAGTTGGAGGTTGCTGTGAGCTGTGATGCCACAGCACTCTACCAAAGGCGACAGCTTGAGACTCTGTCTCAAAAAAATAACAATAAAACAGAGGTATCCATACTACATATTAGTTATCTATTGCTGCGTTACAAATTTAGTGGCATAAAACAACACACATTTTGGTCTCACAGTTTGTACAGGGCAGGAACCCAAGCATGTTTTAACAGGGTCTTTGCTTCAGGGTCCCTCACAAGGCTGCAGTCAGGATACCAGCCAGGATGGAGTCTCATCTGAAGGCTCAACTGAGGAAGAACTACTTCCACCTTACATGATTGTTGGTAGATTCACTTTCTTGTCGGCTTTGGCCAGAAGCTATTCTTAGTTCCTTGACAAATGGGCCTTTCCAATATGACAGTTGCTTTACCAAAATGAGCAAGGGAGAAAGTTGAATGAGCAACATGGAAATGACAATTGACACAGCCTAATCACAGGAATAACATCTCCTCCCATCCTATGTTAGAAGCAAGTCATGAGGGCAGATCACGCTCAAGGGGAGGGAATTATACAAAGGCAGAAATTCCAGGAGGCGGAGCTGGTGGAGCAGGGGCATCTGACAGTCTGCCTGCCACGATGACTCCAGAACAGAGTATTAAAGGAGCAGCAAGGACCAGCTGGGTAATGGCAGGAACAGAGGCTCAAGGGGAGCATGGAACTCTATAGGAAAGACCAGAACAGAGAGGCCTGCCACTGCCTGAGGAAATCAGCAGGACTCTGCCCACATGCCGCCTGCGTCTGCTTTGTAGTACATGCTCACTTGTGCTGTACTCTGGGCCTTTTCTATTTATGTGGTATTCCTGAGGGGAGGGAAGATGATAGTTCCTATTCTATGTTTGTGACTGAGGCCCAGACCAGTAAGAATGTGATCAATAGATATTGGCCTGATGGGGTTCCCTTCTCCAAGGAATATTTGAATATGAATGGGATCTGACAGAAAATTACAAAAGCTAAGCTACAACCTGAGGAAGACACAGGAAATGGAGGAGCAGAGCTAGATTGCCCTTACTGACAGATGGCACTCCCCAGGACCCTGACATGTGAGGCTAAGTGGATGTGTATGGGGATGCAGGTGCGTGTATGTGTGTGTGTGTGTGTGTGTGTGTATGTGTGTGTGTGTGTGTGTGTGTGTGATGTCATTCAGTGGGCTCCATCCATTCAATAAATCCCTATGAACCACCTGGGTCCCAAACCCCAGGGACAAGACAGTGGCCTTGATTTTTCTATACCCTGAGCTCTCAGTGAATATCACTATCAGAGATCACTGAGCACCATCCCTTTGGGCTGGCAACTTCTGAATCTTATGGGAACTTATTAAAAATATAAATTCCTGGCAGCGCCTGTGGCTCAGTGGGTAGGGGTCCAGCCCCATATACCAAGAATGATGGGTTCGAACCTGACCCTGGCCAACTAAAACAGCAGTGGCAACTGCAACAAAAATAGTGGGGTATTGTGGTGGGCACTTGTAGTCCCAACTACTTCGGATGCTGAAACAAGAGAATCACCCTAGCCTAAGAGCTGGAGGTTGCTGTGAGCTATGATAGTACAGCACTCTACCGAGGGCAACAAAGTAAAACTCTGTCTCAAAAAAAAAAAAATATATATATATATATATGTCTATATAGATATATATATAAATTCCAGGGCCCCAGCTCCAGAGGTTCAGAATCAGTGGGCTACAGGCAGAGCCAGGGGTCTAGGGTTCTGTGCTTTTCATAAGCACCCAGGAGATTCTGACTATCAGCTGGATTTGAAACCTACTGATTCACTTCAACTCCTTTGCTTTACAAGGGAGCAAAGTGGGAACCAGCAAGCAGAGACTTGCTCCAGGTCACAGAGTGAGCCCAGCCTGAATGGGGACACAGAAACACCACCTCCCAGGGCCAGGCTGCCAACATCCCTGCTGAGAGCCACTTCAGTGTCCTCTCCTGCATTCTGCCTGGCCACACAGCTGCCTGCTCTCTTCTAGGCTCTGCTCATTTGAAATGTGCCAGGAGCTCCTGGGAGACTATCCCTGTCAACCCACACACAGAAGGCACTTGGCCCAGGAGCAAATAAGCCCCAGCACAATACAGTACACACACATACATGTACAACTTCATGTTCATTCTTTCAAGTCTTTACTGAGGTACCTACCCATTATGTACCAACAGCTAGTCTGAGGCTTTAGCAGTGAGTACAAGGAAAGGCAGGGCCCTGCCCTCTTGCACCTTCTAGTCTAGAGCAATGAGCCAAGGGGCTGCTCCAGGCCCAGGAGCAGCTGAGCTGAGTTGCAAGTGTGTGGCTGCTGGGGCCAGGGTAGGCCTCTCACCAGACTGTAGGCAGAGGACCTCTCAGCTTTGAATCTGGAAATCAGGAGGCACTGAGCACAGCAAGCTTCCCCTGTATCCTCCCAGGCACCCTGGACTGGCTTACCAAGATCTTCTAGGTTGAAATCTCGGCCTAGCAGTGGAAACTGGTAGCAGGTGTTAAAAGCATATAGGACCAGCAGGCTAGCTGACAGAAGTCCCCAGATCCCCTGCAGAGATAAGGGAGGAAGAGCTGGAAGACTATCACCTTTCTACAGTCGCACTGGTCAAGATGCATGCATGCCACTGCCTACGGTGGAGGACTGTGGAAGGGAACATTTGTCTTTCTAATTCCAGATGCAATGTTAGCTCAGGGACACTGGTTCGACCATGGGAAGGACACTTTACTTCCCATAGCCTTAGACTGACCATCTTTAATCCACCAGCAAATATCCTGAGCTCCTCCAGCCCCATAGGACTATTGTGATAATGAGATGAGGTCACATCTGAAGGTTCTTTGAGTCAAAGCCCTGGGAAAAAACACAAGGACAACAACCAAGATTACAGGATATAAAGGTGAAGATGGAGGAAGGAGTCTTCCAGAGACCTTCTGGGCAGGGGCTTACATTTTGCCTCACTGGAAAATAGACCATTCTGGGTTCGGTGCCTGTGGCTCAAGAGGCTAAGGCGCCAGCCACATACACCTAAGGTGGTGGGTTCGAATCCAGCCCTGGCCCACCAAACAACAATGATGGCTGCAACCAACAAATAGCCAGGCGTTGTGGCGGGCACCTGTGGTCCCAGCTACTTGGGAGGCTGAGGCAAGAGACTCGCTTGAGCCCAGGAGTTGGAGGTTGCTGTGAGCTGTGATGCCACAGCACTCTACCCAGGGGGACAGTTTGAGGCTCTGTCTCAAAAAAATAAAAAATAAAATAGACCATTCTGGACTATGTGGGAGACCACCCAGACTGTGAGAAGTGCTGGTTGGTTGTGTGTATTTTGTCTTTTTTTTTTTTTTTGAGACAGAGTCTCAAGCTATCCCCCTGGGTAGAGTGCCATGGCATCACAGCTCACAGCAACCTCCAACTTCCAACTCCTGGGCTCAAGCAAGTCTCCTGCCTCAGCCTCCCAAGTAGCTGGGACTACAAGTGCCCGCCACAGCGCCGGCCATTTTTTGGTTGCAGCCATCATTGTTGTTTGGCGGGCCGGGCTGGGGATTCGAACCCGCCACCTTAGGTGTATGTGGCTGGTGCCTTAGCCAATTGAGTCACAGGCGCCGAGCCGGTTGTGTGTATTTTGGAAGGGGGGTAAGCACAGAGTGCCTCCAAAGTCTCCTTTTGTGTAAATAGCTGAAAACTCCGAACCGTGCCCCTGACCACCCCAGTCAAGTATAATTAATAGATGCTCTTGGCTCTTTAGAGCTGCTTTCTGAATGCAGCTGGTCTATCTACACTGTCTCCCTTAGTGTGGAGGCCCACCCCCTCACGGCAGGGAGTCAGCCAAGGGTTCTTCAGAACTTGCAAGTTCTCCTCCTGGCTTGGTTGGTGACATGCTCTGTGAACTCAGAAGGGTTGTGCAACTTGTCCTCTCTTCCCTGGCAGGGGGATGGGGCTTTCACGTGTATGGAGGGCTCTGAGCCATTGGAATGGAGCCTGGTGGAAGAGAATGACAGTGCAACACAGCCTGATGACAGAGACATCTTGATGAAGTGATACCTATTCCCTTCATCCTTGCTCTTAACCAGGAAGTTCAAATGCCAGGGAGCAAGATCTGAGAGCTACTGTGAAAAAATTCCAAAAACCAAAAAACACACCAGCAAGGTACAAAAGGTTATTGGGATCACAGGACCCAGGGTCAGGAGGCAGAAATCCAGGCTGAACCACTGGCTGGCTGGGGGACCTCAGGCAGCTGCTCTAACTATCTGAGTTTCAGCTTGAGCCTCTGTCAAATGAGAATACTTATCTTGAAGGGATGTCAATCTAGCATAAAGTCTGAAATTTAGGCCATAATTTGTGAAAACTAGGAATTAGGATTAGATAAAAGTGCTCCATAAGTGTTACTAATTTAAGTTGTTAATTGCATGCAGTTTTCTAAATAGGGAAAAGTTGCTGAGAGGATTATTACATTCCTGTAATAACAAACATTCATTGCGCACTATCTAAGTGCTTTATCTACTTTACAGGCATCCTCTCAACTTCTCACAATGATCTTAGGAAGTAGAGCTATTATTTCCATTTTCAGGAATGCCAAATAACTTGCCCAAGTCACATGGCGAGTATGAGACACAGTGGGAATTCACACTCAGGTCTGTGATTATTTCTTAACTGCTGCTGGAATGCCTCTGAGAGGGTTTCATGGGGCGCTTAAGCATGTGCCCTGCACTGGCTCTATCTCATCAGTGCCTCCCACTTCCCTTTTCCGTTCCCACCACTAGTCCTCATTATCTCATTAACTCTGCTCCTAATTGACTTCTCTGCTCGCAGGGTCACCTTTCTTCATTACTGCTACCAACCTAAAACACAGTGCTCACTATGCCTCTGCCCACCATCAGTGGGGACCCAGACATTCTACCTGAAGAATTATCCTGAAAAAAAACCAGAGACAAAAAGACGTGAATAAGCAAATAGTCATCAAAGCCTTTTATCTGAGCTTTATATACTTGTACAGAGAAAAAATGAAAATGGGTTCAGCGCCTGTGGCTCAATCGGCTAAGGCGCCAGCCACGTACACCTAAGGTGGCAGGTTCGAATCCCCAGCCCGGGCCCGCCAAACAATGATGGCTGCAACCAAAAAATGGCCAGGTGTTGTGGCAGGCGCCTGTGGTCCCAGCTACTTGGGAGGCTGAGGCAGGAGACTCTCTTGAGCCCAGGAGTTGGAGGTTGCTATGAGCTGTGATGCCATGGCACTCTACCCAGGGGGATAGCTTGAGGCTCCGTCTCAA
>CAUYQV010042052.1:0-44262 GCA_963574575.1 Galagoides demidoff
GAATGTGAACATTTTAAAACAATAACTGAGAAAATGACATGAAGGCTGTGTTGACCAGTTTGATGGAAGTATTTCGGATTGCATGTGAAAACCCCACACTGTACCCCAGAAGTGCATTAATGTACATAGTTACCATTCAATAAAAAATAATAATAATAAAATAAATTGAATCCATGAGTGAATGGATGAATGCATGTGTAAACTGACTGGCCAATGATATTTGATTCAGTAAATGCTGCTGACTGCTGCTAAAGCAAGTAAGTGGCACAGTCAGGACCCAGGTCCTGGCCTCCCTATATACCTGGACCCTGTATCTGCAATTACAACAAAGCTTTCCTGCTGCACATCTCAGTGTGCTATGAATGAAGGAGTAAGATGGCTGTTTCTTCTAGAACAATGCCAAGACTTTTAATAAGTTAGATGCATATGTTTTTCTTGTAGAATTTATGGATACACAAACTGATAGGTATATTAATACCACTGTAAACTTCCAGCTATAATGGCCTCAGTTTTACAAAATCAGGTAATTATCAAATATTTAAATGTAACCAGTTTCATTATTTATTTTAAATTACTAATTTATTAGTAAGAGAGAAATGGAACTGTTTTTTCCTCTATTACTTAAAGTCCTATTTTGTCCCTGAAAAAAACATAAGGGGTAAGTTTTCAGGTATAGATTTTTATTTTTTAAGATTTTGAGAGTAGTTTGAGTTCAGCACAGACTGGAGAGGAAGCACAGAGACGCTCCATGCTCTCTGCCCCGGCACATGCCCAGCTCCCCGTCGTCAACCTTCCCCGCCAGAGGGGCACGTTTCTTACCGTTGATGGACCTCCACAGGCACGTAGTCACCCGAAGTCCTCAGTTCCCATTAGGGTTCACGCTTGGTGTTGTATATTCTGTGTGTTTGGGCAAACGTATAGTAACATGGGTTCACATTGTAGGATCGTGGAGGGTATTTTCACTGCCCTGTAAATCCTGTGTGCTGGCCCTGTTCATCCCCCCTTTCCCCGCTTCCCACTGACCATGTCAGTCTCCAATTCAGATACATTTTTAAAAATATTCTTACAGTATATGTACTTGATATCAACTCATTTTATAAATTAGGAATCTGATGTAGACTACAATTTTTATTAACTCTTAATTAAATGGGGAAAAGGAATAATTCCTCGAGTTGCTTTAACCCCCACATTCTACTGTTTTATTTGCCCAAATCTTATTTGCCAGCTTAGGAAACATGGTCAAATTATTTTTAAAATTTGCCTTTGTTTTCCCTCCCCGTCAGCCTCATGAGGGATGTTCTCCTGAGTGTGAAATATCTGACAGTCAGATGATCAATGTCAACCCTGAAAGGTCTGTAACTGAGAACATCAGAACTGCACTTCTCGTGGGGCCCAGGGGACTGCAGAACCTTTCTCTTACAGAGACGGAGATTCTCTGATTAAACTATAAATTTCTTCTGGCCTTTTAAATTGAAAATTATTTAAATAGTGTTAAATATTGGCAAGTGTGTGTGATTTTTAATTCCTGATGAAAATTATTTGTTTTAAGCGTATGTTTGTTTTTGTTTTCGTATATTCTTGGCACACTGGTAAATAATACACACCAGTTAGAGAACTCAACTTGTTCCCAGGTTAAAACTGTTCCCTTTGGTTTGGGAAAAATCTGTGTATGTATTTGCATTGCTTGTATCAACTCCTGCTTTCTCTGGACTTTTTTGCCTCTCTCCCTTCGGAAGACATGGGTTTTTTAATAATGTTATTATGTGAGTTCTGAGACTAAGAGTTGTGATATCAGGCTGTGTCCTTCTGGCTAACTAGGTAGTAAGTGATTTCTCCCTTGTCAACACTTGGACAAGGAGAGTGTGTCCGATGAAAGATTCATTCCTCAGGCGAGTGTGTCACACTGACACTCTGCCATCCTCCTGAGAGCGGCTGCCTCCGGGCACTCCAGGTCAGCGGTCTGGAAAGATGTTGCTCCCATGGCCCTTTTATACTCAAATTTGCAAGGTAACAATGTGCTTTAGTGTCTATGATTTACATCTATTAACATTTATCATATTAGAAATTAAAACAAACATTTAAAAATATTTGTTGATCATTAAGTATAGCAACTCATTGCTTAACATAAAAGTTATCTGTGTGAAAAATTGCTATTTTCTAAAACAAAAAAATAGGAATTGTGGCGTTGTGGATGCTCATATCTGCTTCCGCCCTCCGTCTGAGGCGGATTCGTCATTTGGTTGAAGTAGTTGGAACAACAGATGGGGAGTGAGTTAGGAAGGAGAAAGTCGCCTTTTCAGCTAATCATTGCTGTTCTTCTGGGATTCTAATCCAGACACTGGTGGGCAGCAGTTTCTTCCAGATCAGCTCCAGTGTAGACTCTGAGACCCTTCCTATCTGTAGACTTTTCATGTTTTGTCACGTTAAAATACCTTGGTCGCCTTAGATTTGATGAATTTTGTGACATCATTCAATCATCATTTAAAAACCACTGGTTGACGGAGTGATGCGTGTTTTCAGGGTGCTGTGACACACTTCCTTATGCAGCATCAAAAACGTTACCACCATCTCAGCAGAAACGTCTTTAGCTACTGCCTTGCTATCAGTTTACAGTGGCAAATACTAATTTTTCAAAACGTGGGTTTTACATGAAACTTGAGATTTTGTCATGGGTAGCAAGTATGGTTTCCTGTTGTTCTCAAGGCGACGGGCTGGCTTCGCTCCTTCTGGGGAAGATGCCCGCTGGCTGCTCAGGTCTGGACCAGCCTGGTGGTCACGGCACATGCTCTCACTTTTCATTTATTCTGCCTTATCTAGAAAAATTCTTATGGATAAGCGTTAAAGGCTCCTAAGTAATGGAACCACGAGACGTTGGTAGTCGGCCTACAGCAATGGTCTGGGCCAGGTGTGTGGACTCCTTCAGTTCTTTCTGTCACTAATCAGCCTTTAGTTAGTGTTGGCTAAAATACCAATATTTGTTGTAATGATTACAGATAAAGATTTTCCTTAAAGGAACAGGCTAAAATGTCACAGATACAGCAACAGAGTATTATTATTGACTAGTCACTGAGACCTGGCCCAGTGTACACACGGGTTTTACTGATCTCTGTGTTTCTGAAATGCTGTTATATGGAGGCGTAAGTACTGTCGAGAACAAATAGGAATTAGACGCATTTCGTGTCTTCTGCCTCACTTTTCTTAGCCTGTGCCTGTGTCACCCACCCTCCTTAAAAACCCATGAAGGGACAGAAACTAGTTTTGATAGATTTCTGGGAAAAGGAAGCAGATGAACCCAGATCTGTGGAAATAAACAAGTCACACAAAGCCATTCAAGAGAAGAGTAGAGCGGCTGAGGGGAGACTGACTCTGACGTCAGTGGCTGTAAACCTGGGGCACCGGTCGGCTCTGGGCATTCTCAGAACTGGCTGACGAGCTGCCTTTGGGACAGCAAGGCTGTTCTGGCCCTGTCTGGATCCAGTGGTGCTTAGCAGTGTGCCTACTCCAGCAATGCCAGGGCGACCCCAGGTGGTACCTCACCGTGGGGGATCAGAGCCCCTCCCCCCCCAGAGAACATAAATCACTTGTGTATCTCACCCACTGGTATATTCTTTCTCTTTTTCATAACTACTAGAAGAAAGGCTGTTCTAAGAAGTTTCTACAGATAAGCAAACTGAGAATCTCAAAAGTAATAATTAACACATATCCAAAATTTACAAAGCATTTAGGAAACAGGAGAATGAACAAACTGAAAACCTGACACCTTGACCAAACAGAGTTCACTGAATAAAAAAAGATGGTTATAAAGTCAGTAATTGAATTTTCAGGTGGGTAGGAAGACGGGACACCCAGAGGGAACTAAGCAGGTAACAGACGGCCGAACAGGCTGCTGACCAGGCCAAGGTTGAAGAGCTAGAAAATTTGATGAAACAGAAGCCCGGCCCCAGCCTTCCAAAGTAACCTCCCTGGGGCTGCTATAGAACTCTGGGCCTGAAAGGGGCCATCACAATCTAGCCCTGCTCTTCAGCTCCAATAGCGGAGATCCTGAGTCCAAAGAGGAAAGGAATTTTGCCCAAGGACACACAGGTTATTCGTGGCAAAAGAGACCAGAAATGGGTCTCCCTGTCTGCCAACCTGCTGTGCTGATCTGTTTCCAGGCGCCTGTTTCCTTTCTGAGAGGGGGGGTGGGGAATTAAGGGGAGAAGAGAGAATTTTTTTAAAGAAGAAAAATTCTTAAGCTGAAGAAAGATGTGGATTATTATCCATATACCATGTGCCAAAAGAGATGTTGTGTGCCACGGACAGAGAGCCAAGAGACAGGGGAAAGACCCAGTGCTGTGAAGAGACTTGGGCAGCTTTCTTCTTATCAGATGGCTAAACTCCAGACTCCTCGGCATGACAGATAGAGAAGAGGGCGCCTGGTGTGGGGCAGAATCAGCTGGGGCTTCTGACAGACCCCACTTACAGCCTCGGCCCTCGCTTGACTGTTCCTGGATGTTGAGGTAACATCTGACAGCTTCGTTTTCCTGTATATAAGGGAAATAGGGTAATACCTACTTCACAGGATTGTCATGAGGTTACATGAGGTCATACTTATTACACAGAATACGAATTGCGTGTCAGCTGAGGACCCTGTGTGGGGTCTGCACTTTGTGTCCAGGGTTCCACATCTTTGGAGTCAACCAACTGTGGATTGAAACTATTTGGGAACTTTTGTCCTTCATGAACATGTGTAGACGTTTCTTTTTGTCACTATTACTCAAATGACACAGCACAACAACTACTTCCATAGCATTTACACCGTATTAGGTATTCTAAGCAATCTAGAGATGGTTTAAAGCATCTCGGAGATGGGCATAGGTTGCATACAAATGCAATACCACTTTATTTCAGGGACCCAAGGGTTCCCAGATTTTGGAATTCAGGGGAGGTTCTGGAACCAATCCCTGTGGATACCAAGAGGCAACTATACTAGGTGAATTAGTAATTCTTCTCCTTCAAGAGTTCACGAAGTTCTGTGCAATCTGACCCCCACTCACATCTTCCTTCTTCCTCTTTCCACCCCTCGACCGCTCATGTGTCACTGTCATTAAATGGCCTAGTCCTTTCTACCGCCCTGTTCCTCTCTCCAGAAGTAGACTCTAATCCCAGGGGATTTTGGACATGCGTATTCACTATTCTACTGAAATATGGTTTCTCACTAGCTTTTTGAGAGCAGAGCTCACACCTTATCTGTTTCTGTATCTCCATGTTCCAGCACATAGTAACTGCCCAAAGATGTTTGCTGGATACATAACCATACGGAGGCCTGGTGCTTTGTTGAGCTTTATTTCTTAACAGATATTCAACATTAGAAAAAATAGTAAGTGCCTTTGAGACCTTGCATCTTATGCCTTCAGAATTGACAGTGGGTTATAGCCCCTAGTTTGCTGTTATGCACAGATAATACTTTGTCTTTTCTTAATTGCCTGGATACATTGTTTTTCAGCAGTTTTGTTATCGTCCATTCAGTGTATTTAACAAATAGGTAAGAAGTGTCATTAGAGGTGTATCAAGTATCCATTGACCAGAAGCTTTCAGAGTATATATTGAGACCACATAGGGGATTTATTTTGCCAGAGTGCGTAGTTACAGAGTTACAGAGTGGGTTAGGACAGATAGGGGACGTGTAGAACTCTAGGTGTGCTGGGATAAAGACTAACGGGTGGGCCAGAGCTTCCTGCGCTGACCTAAATTCAAGCAAAGGGCCTAATGGGATTAGTTTCAGTGAATTTAAAGTGGAAATTGGTGGAAAGATGTGAAGAGGTTGACGAGCAGAGCAAAAATAAACATCAGGAGTTCCCTCTTAACCCTGCTGGTGGGGACCGGTGGTCTGGGAACGGGCAGCCTTCATCCCACTCGGAGTGCTTGCTCAGAGTTTGCTGTCCTCCTGTTGACTGCCATCTAGAAGGCCTGGGTGACCCCAGTGCTACAGTCAGGAGAGGGATAGGGCAGGGCAGTTGTTTCTTCACTTGAGTTGGTGAAATCAAACACGGCTGGGAAACCCGGGAATTATGCAGACCACACCTGCTTCCTCTGACCCTGATAATGGGGTGGAGCATGCGGGCAGGGTGGCGGGGCTGGGCAGAGAAGCCTACTCTTGGTCTACTGGGGAGGGGGCTCCAGGATCCCTTTTGATGACATTGAGGAATATTCAGACCAATATGTTTTCTTGCCTGTTATTAATATTATAACCTATATCCATAAATGAAGAGATTTTTAGTGTATTTTTTTCTCTTTTGCCATATGTTGGGTTTTCAGTTTATCCTTGGGAAATAGGACACGTCTTTGGTTAATAGACATTTGAGGTGCACGGAATGAAATGCTGTGAAAGCAATTCAGATGGAACTGACAGGTATGAGAATGGGGCTCAGCTGCTCCCAGCCTCTGGGCCTGATGACAGTCTCGCAATAAATAATCAGAAACTGGGCAAAATGATAGCAAATGCCAGTTTGGAGTTTTCACTTGTCAAAGCTGAGATTGTCTCATCACCAGGCCATGGCTGGACCGCACTATGCTGCCTTTTATCTTCCTGTTCATTGGAGAGCATTCTTTGCCCTCATCTTTTTTAGGGCTGAACTGTGTTACAGCACCTCACAGACCAATTTCCAATCTAGACTGATGTTCATTACTGCTCACTTCATTTAATAAAGGAAGCTTAGTTTGGTCAGAAAGCAATTGTCAGGCTACTGTTTATTAGTCTCAGCACCTGTCATTTACAGTTCCAAGTTAAACAATTGGCAACGATCTCAGTGAAGGAAATGCTTTTCAGTTTTATGAAGAGGTTACTCTCATTTTATCTGTGCAACAGAGATAAAATTCTCAAAAACATCAAGGTTTTATTTGTCTACAGAGCCATTATGATGTAACTTCTGACCTTTGGAAAGAAAACTGAGGTTCATTTAATTTAGTACTGAGTTTCCAAATGCTTTAACCAATTCATTTTCAACAAAATGAGAAGTTATTCTGACTACTTTGGGGCCAGCTGCTGTGAAGGAGCCATCAAGAATGTTTGAGCTGCAAAGATGTCTGTGCATAGTCTAGACCAAGAAGAGAAAAACAAAAGGGCAGGTCAGAGTGGAGCGAGAACTGATCACATGTGGGGACCAGCCGGGGTGAGCGACCCTCCAGCAGCGCTCCAGTGGAGCAGTGGCAGCGTCCTGAGCTTTGAGTGGAGGTGCTGCCACTTACCAGTTGTGTGACCCTGGGAGGCAGCTTAGCCAGAGCCTCAGCGGCCTCGGCTGTGAAAGTACAGAGTTTTTAGGTAGGTGCAAGCGTGCGTGTGAGAGAGAAGCCGTCAGGGCGTTCATCCTTCTTGCACTCCCTTCCTTTCCTCGAAATTCTCAAGGACTACCAGCCCTCCATGTGAAGACTGTTTTTTATACTGTACCTCCGTATGCGTCTAAGGAAAAATTGCACATTGCCACTGGGGTAAAAGGTCAGCTATGGAAGTGACTGTTCTGTTCCTGGGCAGCATTTAAAATGGCCACTGAGCTTAGCACAGCACATTCCCGAGAGCACACACACCGCTGAGAGCCGCGTCGTCACAGCCTGTGACGCTGGGTCAGCAGGCTCACAAGGCCAGGCCTGTACTCTGCACCTGGAAGTGCTTTACACTAGGGCAGGGGTCCTCAAACTTTTTAAAACAGGGGGCCTCAGACCGTTGGAGGGCCGGACTGTGGGCCCCGGGACAAGTCAGCTGCTAAGCAGGACAGGCAGCGGCGGCAAAAACACCCAGTGGGAGGATAAATGTCCTAGGCGGGCTGCATGTGGCCTGTGGGCCGTAGTTTGAGGACGCCTGCACTAAGGAGTGTTGTGGTCCAGCATTTTATCAACAATTATTAATTCTATGTGATAGAACTGCATGTAGACTCCAGATGTTTCAACATGCTGTACCTCCGCGCTTTGCATATGCTGTTCCCTCTGCCAGGGGCCTGTGCTGCCACCGTCTCTGGCCGTTCCTTCTCAGCCCTTCTTCACCCTCTCCCTCCTGGTCTTTCATAACACTGGGCCAGCATGACATTCCCCATTAAGTCAGAGCAGTCCGATGCCTCTTCTCCATGTCCCCAGTCGCTCAGCACGGTAGTGGAAGGGTCTGCTCCAGGCCAGAAGGCCGAGAGGCTGGAGAAGTGTGCTGGAGTGGGATCAGCTGAGCCCTGGAGGTGGGGATGCTCGGAAGAAGTGACGTTTAGGCTAAAGACTGGAGGAAAGGGGAAGAGGCTTCCTGGAGGAGTGGCAGCTGTGAGGGAGACAGAGGAAGCATAGCCCTGTTGTTTCTACTTTCCTCAGAGGAATTGCCATGCTGTCCTGTAGCTGCTGGATTTGATGATTGGTCTCTTATGTCAAAAGGAAGCCCAAGGGGAGAGCCAGGTGTGCAGGTTACCGACAAGGCTGGTCTTTTTAGTCACGTAGAATGAGCGATTTTAGGCTGGCTTCTTAGCCTTCTAATCTGCACTGTCCTCATCTGTGACATGGAGGTACGCTGATGTGAGATCTCGGGTGGGATCTCAGCCACTGGCATGCGGTAGGCACTCACAGCATGGATTTGTATTATTTATATTGTGATTGCCTAAGGTTTTAAACAGTTGAAATGGATAATTTTTCATTGTGATTAGAAACTTTTTGATTGTGTGAAATTGGAATAATGGAGATGTTTATTTCCATGACCATCAAAGATATAGTAATTGTTTCCCTACAAAAGTAAATAAAATGGGAAAGAGGAAAGCCTGTGAAGGGGTGATTGAAAACTTCCTCAAATACTCAAAATGCTTACAGTTTAGTAATCTAGATTTTCCACAGATTTGTTCCTATAAAAAGTTATGCCTAGTTCCAATACAGTGTGCGTGTGTAACCTGCGTCCCACTGGCTGCAGGTGGCAGCGATAACAGGCTTGCCCCTGTTGCTGTCTCAGGATGCTGGACAGAAACCGGCCTTATGTAACACGACTTGCATCTAGATCACAGAGACTCTTTCCCACTGTCCTGTCACACATGGTCATTGCTGCTGAGTCACCATTGCTGATGGTGCTGATGAAAGAAAACATTTAACCTGGGTACCTGTATTATCAAGTAAAATGCCTGCAATTCATCTGTCAGTATCCCATCTTTTAGAAAGAAGGAGTGGTGGTCGTCCTCCCCTCCACCCCAGGGTGCCTGGCACGAGCCCCCCTGGCGTAGTTGCTGGGACACTGTGCTGGACTTCAGTGCAGGCTGGCTGCTCTGCCGACTCAGGCGCTGCCTCTGTATTCTCTCACGCACCTTAGGCACTTGCTGCGTGTGGAGTGGCCAATTGTGGTTAAAGTATCAACATGCTTCTTATGCGTTAAAATTGGGACATTAGGCAAGGGGCCTTTGAAAATCATAAAGTTTATAAGGCTTCTGTCTTTGGACTCTGTGGTCTTGGTGGGAATTTCTTTTAATTTGTAGCCCTACCCTTTATAAGTTACCTTTGAGTTGCGGAATACTTCATTGAATATCATTTATACTTGCAGCCAAATCATTTTGTCCCAATTGTGTTTTGTTTTGTTCAATACAGTGGTGCTGATTACTATGATTATGGACACGGACTCAGTGAGGAGACCTACGATTCCTACGGTGAGTCACAGCTGGACCATGTAGAGAAGGGGCAGATGGCCACAGAAAGAATCTTAACTGGAAGAGAAATTCATAACGCTGTTGACTGAGAACCAGCACCTACCTTCTTCTCAGTTCATTTGTGCAGATGGAGCGATTGTCAGAAGTTTCTTTAATATTTAAATGTAATGTATAAAGAGGATTAAAGACTTGCAGAAAATTGAATGGATCCAGATCCCCAACGTAGATCTTCTGTCTGGGCTGATTGCCGCGTGTTGGTTTTCTCACTGACAGAGTAGTTTGCCAAACTGCACACACTTGACAGTGTGGGTCTCTGCTTCTTCACATTAAAGGGAAAGTGAAGCAGTTGAGAATACAGCTCTAAAGGGATTTTCTTCCCTCCATCTTTATATTTTAATTCATTCCCATCTCACATTCTCTGAGACGTTTACATGGGGAGTCATTTCATAAGGTTACAGAAGGCTGAGCCGGGGCAAGATGCAGAGCCCATCAGGCCGCAGGAAGATGCCTCTAAACAGCTTAGTGCCCTGGGCGCTGGTGAGATGCTGGGGGCTCGCCGTCCCCAGTCTCACTACCCAAAAAGATGACAGGTGTAATTAAAAGAATTAATGGCAACGAGGGAGTGAGAGTAAGAAGCTCCTTTGCCACCAGGCAAAGAGATCAAAGAATAAGAAACTTCAATCAGTTGCAAAGCTCTGATGAACGCCTGGTACCCAGCACAAGTAAATCAAGATTGTGATTAATGGATGTTAGGACATTTCTCTGAACATAACTGAAAAGCCATTTTCTGGTGTTAAACCTTTTGAAGTGCATTTTGTTGTATTGCCTGCCTGAAGCTGTGAAGACTAACTATAATTTGGAATTTTGTTGTTGTTGTTATTCGTAACAAACAGTTAAGAAAAATATGTTGGTTTGCTGAATGCTGTCTACTTAAATTGATGCAAGTTAGCTTGAGGGAATGACGTTGATTGCATGTTTGTGTCAAAAGAAGAGGTCATTTTAAGCACTTTTCCTTTACAGCTTTTTAAATTGGTCTCTGTGGACACATGGGTTTTAAATTGCTGTAAGTTGCAGCAGGTACATTAACTGTTTGGTGTCAGAGAACCTGTAGATAGCTCATTAAAAGTTATCTTCAGGCTGACCAGTGTTTAATTTCAGGAGATAAAGATGGTAGCATATCCTTTATTATTAATGTCATTATCATTTAATATTATGGTGAGTGAAATTTGACATTGTATCATTAAGTTCATCATTAGCCATGAAGTGTTACTGAGGGTGACTCCACCCTGTGCAGCTTCCCTGTGAAGGAGGAGACAGCCATTGGCTCCTCAGTTTTCTTTTCCTTGTCTTAACAAATTTTTGTTTTTTGTTTGTTTTTGATGTTAGAGGAAATCTAAGTGATCCTGTTCTCCTTTCTCTCTCTCACTCACAAGCCATTATGTTTATAAAAGACAGTTCTCTTGCATGAGTCGCCATAAGCAAAGTTCCTGCAAAGTACAAACTCAGTAGCCTTTTATGATACCATTTTTCTTTCCAGTGCTGCTAAGTTTTGCTAGTGAGATGATCCATTGCATTTCTCATTTATTTAAACTCCTTGGGTTTTCTGTTGTTGTTTAATTGTTTGGGGGTATTTTTTTTTTCAGTACATCAGGGGATATATATCTTCAATTTGACATCTACCATTGATTCAGGGCTACTGTGCATTCTGAAAAATGAAGCCATTGGAAGTCATGGCAGTGATCTAATTGTGATTCATCTTACTGGTTTTAGGGCAAGAGGAGTGGACTAACTCCAGACACAAGGCACCTTCAGCCAGATCCGCAAAGGGCGTCTACAGAGACCAGCCATATGGCAGATACTGATTGTACTGTCTGATGTTGTGAAATAGCCAATCTCCACCAGTCCTGTATACTGTTCAAAGTAATTTTTTTCTATGAACAATCCCTTTTTAAATAAATCAAAATGCTTAAAATCTGAATGGATGGAACTTAAACCACTTTGTTGAAACATCAACCTGGACAGACAAAAAAAACACAAAAAACATGTAAAATTTTGTTATTTCCAGTCTGTATATGAAAAAATAGGTCATCCAAAGGGAAAAAAAATAACTTGATTAACTAGTGTTAAACAAAAAACTAGGTTTACTAAATATGTTAATCTATTCTTTTAACATAAGCCTCACCTTTCATTTTAAAGGTTTCCATAGAATTTAGTTATTTTATCTTTCAGCCATATGCTAGTTATTTTTTTCTCTTGCCAACATGCGTAAAAAGGGAAGCCAATTAATTACAAGTGCAAATAATGTGGTATTCTTTTGTAACTCAAGTCTTGAAATGTTCTGTAGTGTTAAGCAAAGTCTCCTCTTGCTTGATACTAAATAAACTTTTGAAAGAAATTTTGTGTGTGTGAGCTAACAATTTCATGTTTCTCTTATTTAAAAAGGCCTTCATAAATAGTTGTAAACAGGGAAAGAATTCATTTAACAATGCTTGTCATAAAAGGGTCACACTAAACATTGTACAACTTATTTTAAAAATGGTATAAAATTAAATGTACCATTATATACTCACCGTAGATTTAAATGCTGTTTAAAGAGTCCAAATGGTGTCAAGCTGCTTGAGTGGCACGTTAAAACTACGCAAAACCAAATCTTGTTTAAAAACTGGTTTTAAAATAACTACTGGATTTTCTGAAAAACATGTGATCAGTTTTCATCTTGTTAAGCGTTTTTTCACTAGTGCAACTTTGGATTTTTTATGTGAATTTTGGTACCTTAATGAACACCTCGCTCCATGCTGGAAGCAATAAGCACAAAGCTTTTAAAGACACTCTGACTTGACTAATTGAGGTCGCACTCGCCAAGGCTGAGGATGTGTAACCCTTAAACGGTCTTCATTTTCAAAGGTAAATAAATCAAATAAGATTTTAATCTCACTTAATTTATCTTAATATAACTAATAAAACCAGGGAGATTACAACTTAGCAAGTTTCATTATCCATTTTAGAAAGGTTTTAAGATCACCTAAATTCTCATTTTAAAAAGTTTAATTTGTTTTAGTAATCTAAAAAGCCTTAGTTTAGTCAGTTTAATTGGGGCCAATTATTCCCTATTAAACAAATGTAAAACCTCATAACTAGTTATTTGTAATACATTTGGCTAGTAATTGAGGGCACTACTTAAAACTGACAAATATTTAATAAAGTTATTATTTAATCATTTGACATGAGTTATTTTTTTTAATGATAGATTATGTAAAATGTTTAACTTTTATTTCTTGGGAGATGTTCTTCTCTTTATTTTGAGTAAAAGATGCCTTTTCTTTTGTTAGGAAAGATCCGCCATCTTGGAATGCCAAAGGAACTGGGTTGTGTCCAAGATCAAACAAAGGTGAGTTTGCCTTTTTCTTCCAGTGATTCTGATGTGTTATGGAAGATGAAGACAGTTGTAAGCTTGTCTAAAGTCACATGGGAAATTCCCTACACTGGTTTCCTATTAGCAACACTAGTAATTTTGGAAAATTAAATGCTTAAGTCAGAAAAGAACCTTTCTGAATGTAAACAAGTCAGACCCCATAAGCTTTATTACATGCTACAGAGATCAGAGGCTCAGGTTACCACACTATTTAAATATTTGACTACTTTCTTTAATAAAAATAAAACAATCTAGTCAATAGCATTAAAAAAAATTCAAATTATTAAGTAAAAGAAGCAATTTGCCAGTTTAATGTATAATCTTAACCCAATTTTATTTTTCTGTATCTATGTAGAGTCAAAGTTTTATACAGATATGCTGGAAATTTTTGATAATAATTATCATTGCCTTGTGGAAGTATGACTTCTTTGTGCTTCTGAAGTTTATAAAACAAATTATTCTCTAAGATAACTATTATAAAAGTGTGCCTGTAGCTCAGTGGCTAGGGCACTGGCTACATACATGGGGGCTGGCAGGTTCAAACCTGGCCAGGGCCTGCCAAACAATAATGACAACTACAAAAAAAAAAAAAATAGCTTGCGTTGTGATGGGTGCCACCTACTCCGGAAG
Organism: Galagoides demidoff; assembly: GCA_963574575.1. Lineage (NCBI taxonomy): Eukaryota > Metazoa > Chordata > Mammalia > Primates > Galagidae > Galagoides > Galagoides demidoff. The sequence continues at coordinate 13,672 of CAUYQV010042052.1, forward strand.
CTGAGGCAAGAGAATCGCTTAATCCCAAGAGTTTGAGGTTGCTGTGAGCTGTGATGTCACAACACTCTACTGAGTGCAACATGGTGAGACTGTCTCCAAAAAAAAAATGTGTTTCATAAAATTATTTCATGAAATTTAAAAATCTAGTCATCTGTGAAGGAAAGGTATTGTTGATTTTAATTTGGTCTCACCTTGCAGATATTCTTGCTTTTTCTCAACCATCAAAAGCACTACGTAGGCCCTGATCTTCCAGAGAGTCTCACTTTTTCAGTGTTTATTTTTGGGCCCTGTGTGACTTTGGACGAGTCTCCCTCTCTACATCAGTACAATGAAATGATGTTTACATCATGTAATTGTTTAAAACTCAAGGTAATATTAGGACCGTATTATGTAACCTGAAAGTGATATGGTTGGGCAGAGTTTATTTGTCAAAGTCTAATTCACATATTTAAGATATAAAGGAAATACATGACATTGTTTTTTCTTAATAGCCAAAATTAGCCTGAAACAACTAAACTACCTTAGAAAGAAATTAATTCTCTTCATCATTTTCATAGACCAATGTGAAATAAGTCCACTGTATTTTTGTTTAATCGTTTTTCTTGCACAGAAATGGAATGTGACATGTATCACATCTCTTTACTGTCTGGTTACTGTAATTTTTCACCATTTTCTTTATTCGATAAATAAATAATGTGTTTTTAGGACTTGGCATATAAAATAATAAATCAGGAATTATGAATAGGTAGAGGATCAACCTTCAGGTGGTCTCAGAGATAATCCAGGGGTTACTGTACTGTGTTTTATTTATTTTCATTTTTTAAGAATCCCAGCTTCATCAGACTATAAAAAGGGATTGGGATCCAGGGTCAGGAATACTGTTGGACGGGACTCTCCACTCGGCTCTAACGGTCTTGTCTGCCCCACGCTCTGCCAGCCCATCCTGCTTCCTATTTCAGAGAGAAGGCCCTGCTATAGACAAGCCCGTCACACCGAGGTGTTCCCAGGTCTCCTTCTAGCCTTGACTTTGCCCCTTGGAATTCATTTATTTTCTTGATGACAACATTCATCGAGCATGAGTTGCATACTAGACACGACAGGCTGGGAGCGCAAAGATCCGTCAGACATGGAACCTATGTTCAGGGTTCTGCCCTCTCTAAAGAATGTGTTTAGGTTACGGTTTGTCATTTTAGTGTCACTTTGATATGACTTACACTGGTTGCAGGTTGCTGTAATAGCCACACATGTGCTTTTCACTGCCTATAAATTATTTTATTGAATTCTCACAGTTGTAAGAAGTGTCATCTACGTTTTAGAAAGGAAGAAATTTAAGCTTTAAGAGGTAGAATTTGACACGTACGCTATGAGCTCATATGCCTTGTAACTGTGGTAAAGCCAAGATTTGAACCCATGGACTTTGATCTTAACTGTTAATATAGTTACACTGTCAGTTCTCTGTACGTGGTGGCTCTTTCATTCAATTAAAAGCTTTACTTAAAGCAGTGATTCTCAACCTTCCTAATGCCACGGCCTTTTGATACAGTTCCTGTGGGTCACAACATTAGGAAGGTCCTGACACACAGGTTGAGAACTGCTGACTTAGAGCCTTTATTTTTGTTACTTTGCATCCCTGAGAGTAACTCCTACCTCACTTGAGTGAGCACAGGCTACACGGTGATCAGTAACTACTCACTTTCTTTTTCTTTTTCTTTTTTTGAGATAGAGTCTCACTTTGTCACCCTCAGTAGAGTGCTATGGTATCACAGCTCACAGCAACCTCAAACTCTTGGGCTTAAGCAATTCTCTTGCCCCAGCCTACCAAGTAGCCAGGACTGCAGGCACCCACCACAACAGCCGGCTATTGTTGTTGTTGTCATTGTTGTTCGGCTGGCCCTGGCCAGGTGTGAACCCTCCAGCCCCCGGGTATGTGGCTGGCGCCCTACCCACTGAGCTACTACGGTGCCAAGCCAGCTTTTCACCTTCTGTCTCGACCCCACCCCTGCTCCAGATCCCTGCATGGAGAGATTCTTTGACTTTAGATTCTGGATCTTCTTGTATTCAAGGTATTACAAGTCAAATCAGAAGCCACATTCACTCAGATCCACTTCCTGAGCATCTCGATAGTAGGAAGACAGTGTTAAAGGACGTAGTGCTTGTCCTGGAAGGAGCCACAGCCCACAGGCACTGGATGAGGAAGGACTAGGTAGATGTCCCACAGAGACACACGTGGTGCTTTGCAGGCACATGGAAGAGGGGTGTGTGGCCCAGGCAGGTGCCTAGAGGCATGAGAAGGTGCCAGCAGAGATACTAGGAACATACCGCAGGGAAAGCTGTTGTCGGGGCATCTGTATTCCAGCTCTGTAGTGTTGGGTAAGTGACCTCACCTCTCTAGACTGAAGTTTCCCACCCACGATGTGGCCGCATAGTGTTACATGTATCTGCCTTCATATTGCTGTGAAGACTGGAAGCATGCCTGGCGCAAGGGAATGTGTTTGCTCCTATTTGTTGCTGTATATAAATATCTTAATCATAAGAAAACATGATTGTCTAGGAAACTTCAAGCATGTTAGATAACTCAGGCAGGAGGGGGTGCTGCGTAGGTAGATTAGGGACACATAATGAAGCATCTCGTGGGCTTTGCTGAGGAGCTTAAATAGAGGCAGTCCCCTCCGGTGTAACATCCTGTTGTCTCTAAGCTTGTTCCCTTCCCTTAAGCAGGTATCTGACTTTTCCAGTCCATATTCAAAAAAGAACTTCAGATAAACTTCTGTTTGCATTGCTCAGTGATTCTGTAGCTAGACAGTGAGTGCCTCCGGGAGCAGGGTCCTCTCCCACCCTATTCCCATCCTGCACACAGTGCTGGACAGAGGGTTTCGTCAGCCAGTGGCACCGTCCACAGGAAGCGGGCACACCTGCACAGCTGCTGGCAGAACCGTGGTTCACAGGGTCCTGCGCCCTCCTTCTCACTCAGAGTTAGAGACTCGTTACTGTGCACAGAGATGGGTCCCCGCACTTAAAACTTCAGATTTGAAGAAAAAATAAAAATGTACAGTCAAAAGTCAAACCAAAATATAACTCATTTGATAGAATGTATGTGATGAATATAAATAATAAAGTTTATGCAAATAATACGTACTATTTCTGTTGATGTTCACTGTTTTATAGGGTTAGAGAGGAAGAAAATCCATCATTCTATTTAAAATAACAATGTTTTGCCCAGGCGCAGTGGCTCGTGCCAGTAATCCTAGCACTCTGGGAGGCCGAAGGCAGGTGGATTGCCTAAACTCACAGGTTTAAGATCAGCCTGAGCAAGAGCAAGACCCTGTCTCCGAAAATAGCTGGGCATTATCGTAGACACCTGTAGTCCCAGCTACTTGGGAGACTGAGACTGATCCTTAAGAGGATCGCTTAAGCCCAAGAGTTTGAGCTTGCTGTGAGCTATGACACCACAGTTCTGTACCAAGGGTGACAAAGTGAGACTCTATCTCAAAAAAATAAATAAATAAAATAAAGTAACAGTGTTTTATGCTTCATACTGCTTCTATCTTTGATAGGGAAAAGCTGAGGATTTCATCCATCTGGATGAATGTCATCCAGATGACATTTCACCCATCCTTACCTAGTGGAGAGTGCTGTGCAGGTGAAGGTGACTCTGACTAGACTTCCGGTTTAACGCACTGTTCCTTCAGTCAGGGATCAGCACCCATTCCTGAATGTGCTTTCAGATCTTAGCATGGCAGCTCCATCAGTGCCGTGCCCTTGCAGTCCCACGGCACTGAGCTGTTTTATTTGTCGCATTCCGTAAAGTATTCAATAATTTATATAAGATATAAATTAATTGTAAAATAGGCTTTGCATTAGATGATTTTGCCAGCTATAGGCTAATCTAAATCTTTTGAGCACCTTTAAGGTAAGCTAGGCTAAGCTATGTTTGTTAGGTTGAATGTATTAAATGCACTTTCAACTTAACAATATTTTCGAAACTTAGTTTATGATGGGTTTATCTGGATGTAACCACATTGCGAGTTGAGGAGCAGTTGTGTGAGTTTTGTTTCCCAGTAGAAATGAGTATGAGATACTCACTTCTGTAGCCATTGGCTACACTGGGACATATGAAGTTGGAAAACCAAAATACGTCCTTTATTTAATAAATAATACTGTGTTTGGTCTGAAAGCTAAATTTTTGATAGCAGAGAAAAAGAAAGGTTGGTCTTTATTCCACCCCTACCCCCAGTACCCACAGGCAACTGTTTGTACTGTTCTTGGTGTGTATTTTTCCGGACTAGTCTGTGCATAGGTGTAAAGCATATATATTTTTCAATTATCACTTTTTTAACATATAAAATATTAAACTGTTCTCTGCCTTCCTTGTTGACTGTCTTACAATCCATTTTGTTTTATTTTATACTATAAAGTTTCCTATTCTCTGTATTGGCTGAGTGATATTTATATTAATGAGGCATAATTTAAACATCTACTGACTGACATGTATTTGTTTCCCATTTTCTGCTCTAATTAAAGGCAGTACGAGAAACAGACTTACATCTTTGTCTTTGAGCACGTCTGTAGAATTAAGTTTCTAAAGTAGATTTTTTACTAAGTCACTGCATTTTTAATAGAAGTCACTCTTTTGTTTCTCATAGAGTTTTTAAGACATATCAATATGATTCTCTGAAGGGAACTTGGACTTTAAATGCTGTATATATTTGTTATGGTGTGTAAGATTAGCTCCCATAGTTACACAGAATATTCATCTTCTCCAAAGTTGGTCTTTTATGTGAACGCAGCTGACATGTGGCCTGAGATGGGCCAATCCTGTGTATGTGTGAGTGAGGAGGTGCGGGGTGTGCTGGGTCCGGCATGGTCCCTCTGGGTGCTGATTTCTTACAGGGAGAGCAGAGAGTCTCATGACCCTTCCTCAGACTCATGTCGGTGTCCTCTCCCTCCTGGAACTTATTTACATTAGCAGATGTGTGTTTAAGGTCTGGCCCACAGGGAGGCAGGCTTTGTGCCAAGCTCGATGGCCAAACCAAGTAGGGAAGCGGCCTGTGTCCTGCGGGGCCCACGGTCTCTAGAGGAACAGACCAGCCTACCTGGCACTTCCCTGCACATGTCTTTGCCCACCTCTCCCTCCTCTCTAGTTATGCAGACCCTGCCAGGGTTCAAAGTCTCCCTTAGCCAAGAGATCATCCTTTTCTCCCCTGCAGAGAGTCCTGGCTGATGGCGCTCTAGTGGCGGTGGCTCCTTGAGACTGCTGGTGAGCGTTGTGTGGGCTGTGCTTCACCACCAAGAAGCTCCTTGAGGGTCATAAAGAGTCTGCCACATTTTATAAACATTAAAGCGTCCGATCACGAGCCATCGTCACAAGCCATCTTAGAAACAGTAATTAATTAAAGCAATGCCCTAATCAATAGATTTACTTGCAATAAGTTTAGCTTTTTAAGTATTAGCCTTTACAGTAACAGGTGCGTCTCCATCCCAGCAGTGCTGATGCTGTATGCAGGTGACACTGAGACACTCAGGGTGTCTCTGGCACTCGACAGTGATAGAAGTCTAGAGAGAGGCAGAGCTGGCGCAGAGGACAAAGCAACAAACTCAGTGGAGGAAGGGGCAGGAGATGAAACCTGAATGGGGTTTGCAAAGTTGAAGTGTTGGAAGGTAGAGAGAAAATGTTAGCTGGATAGGCTGATACGGGTGTGAGAGGGGCATTCAGCGAGACATGGCACGTGTCTGGGGACATATAAGCAGGTGCCTAGAGGGAGAAGAAGGGAGCTCCCTCTGAGAGGTGCTGGTAGGAAGGGCTGGGTCCTGGGGAGCGTGAACCATGTACCAAGTTGCTTCGGGCACCTTTGCCTTGGTGAGAAGTCGCCTGGGCCGGGGAGCACGTGACGAGAGCTGTGAGAAGGAAACGCCACAGTGGACGCTTCACTGTGAGGGGAACTTTTTTCTTCCTGATTGCCACCCAGTTTTTGAAGTAACAGTTACGCTTAAAATAAGTGATCTGGAGTTAGTTAATAAAAAATTTAAAAATATGTCTGAAAGTTGAGTCTCTTATCAGATGACAAGAATGCGAGGACTTTGCCAGAGGGGATTAATAGGAACTCATTTCATATTTCAATATTAAAGACGTCATGTAAAACAAAGCACTGCCATTGTGAACCAGCCCCATAAGTGTCATATAAAGGACGTTATTGCAGTTATCTTATAATTAATCATTCATCTGTCTTTACTGAACACAAGTATTTTATGTCTTTAATTTTAACAACTCTCTTTTGCGTTGTTTCCTGTAAACATATTTGTATTAAATTTCTGTTTGCCTGCTTCCTCTAAACTCTGACATTCTCAACAGAGCATGTAATTATCATTAATTTCTCGATGTATACAAATGTATTTCATTTTCCTCTCTTTCAGGAACTTTCCTTCTATTATGGACAGCTAGGGAACAGACAACTCACCAACGTGCCTGGTCCACAAATGAATCTACTTGAAAATCACCTTCATTAATGTTTTTGGTTTGCACAATTTTGTGTTCTGTGAAATGTTTTTATAAGATGGCTATGCTTTTTAATTTCAAGAGCCTATTTTTAAGAAAAAGAAAGAAAATCCATCTTGTTTTGTTGTCTCCTAATAACAAAAAAACAAACGTGATTTGTATAGTAGTTAATAAAGGCTGCCTGTTGAATTCTCTCCTACTTGAATATAAACCTAAAAAACAAAGTCTTGTTATTTCAGCACAGCCCTAAATTTTTCACACTTGAGGTCCACATTCAGCTGCAACTCATTGCGAGAAGTCAAGAGTCTATACAAATTCCACATTTGCAAGTGATTTATCCATCTCGGTTATGGACCAATAAACATGAAAGTGCTATGCCAAAAGCATTCTGTCACATAAAAGGTTAATTACGGAGGCCTCCGTGGGAAGCAGAGTGGCACTGACAGACTGGAAACTGGTTTTCCTGCCTCTCTGTAATTTGTTATGGAACATAAAGGTCATAATCCCTGTGGATAGTATTATTCTGTGCATTCTCTTTTCATCATTTACTGGTGCATTGTGATTTTAATTCAATACGCCCCAGGAGGATGTGTTTTATTTCTTCTGTTAGAATCTCGCACTTGTTTCCTGGTTTTGGAATTTCAGAAACAGCCTTGTGCATTGTTAAACTGTCACTTTCTTACCTCAAAGACACATTTCCTCAATGCATTCACTCTTTACAGCGTAGAAGGTTTGGAGCCTTGTGCTAACCACAGAATGACTTCGAATAGTTTAGCTTTTTCTTACTCTCTTATGATGCATCCTAAAACATAATTCGCTTGTACCTTTCTATTTGTCCAGCACACATTTCTCCATCTCAGAAACACACAAAACACGAGCCTCTGTGTTAGCGGGAGCAGTGGCCCCCTGTGACACGAAAGGTGTCGTTGCCATCGCAGGGCTCGCTGAGGAGGTCTGTGGGCAGCAGGGGCAATGCAGTGTGCACTTGGGTTTAGAATTTCAAACAAGGAACTTTAGAACATGAGCCAGACTATGAAACCTGGAAAAGAACCCAAACTCTGTGTGCATCCTTTCCACAGTTGGTTCCCCAAGACAAGTCACAAGCTGCCAGCAAACTCCCCTGGATGGAACCTGCCAGCTCATTTCCGGTCTGTCCGCTTCTCCTTGGTCCATTCTCATGACCTTGATTTTGGCGGCTTCTTTACTTCATTACTTAATTTCATTCAACACATCTTATTGAGAATGTCTTACATTCTGGGCACTGTTCTACACACTAGAGAAAGCAGAAGACAAAACAGGAATTCGTGTCGTGGAGAAGTTTGCATTCCAATGGGGGGACAGCCCGTACCCACAAAATCAGGAGATGAGAGGGCTACAGAGAAAGAGCACAGTTAATAGGAAGGGTTTGGTTTTAACTTGAGAGGCAGAGGAACAGTAAGTGACATGTTAGCAGCGACCTAAAAAGGTAAAGTGAACTACTCTGAGGAACTAGCAAGTGCAAAGCTCTTGAGGTGAGAGTCTCCGTGGGCGCCTGATACCAGAAAGAACACCAGTGCAGAGGAAGTGGGATGAACAAGGAGCGATGGAGAAATGAAATCAGGGCTGCATGACTGGGGACCTGAGCTCGCAGGGTCATGTCTTGGGAGATAGGGGAGGCGTAGAGCCAGTAAGACTTAGGACGTAGTGCACAGATTGGTTGGTTGAGACATGCAGAAAAACAGAAAGTTGAGTGATGCAAAGGTTTTTGGTCCAGGGCCATTGGAAAAATAAAATTGCCTTTTTCTGACATGCAAAGATTATAGGAGAACCAGGTGATACGTTAAGTTTGAGATATAAATCAAGAGTAGGAGGCAGATCTCAGCTGGAGACAGACATTTGAGCACCAATATATTAATGTCATTTAAAGCTATAGTGTGAGTGAGGAGATTAGAGAACAGACCCATGAATGTTACATCACTAGAGAAACCAGAAAAGACCCAGGTGCTGCCGTGAGTGAGGTGGTGAAGGCACCAAGAGGAAGGCCCTGGAGGGCATCTGAAGAGGGTATCAGGGATAAGGGACAAGGGCCCTGCTGGTCAAGTGAGGGGACAGGAGATGGAACACAAGACGGAGAAACAAAGCGGTCACTGGTGGCCTTGGTTGACTGTAGAGCAAAGTCTTGGGACAGTCAAGAAAGAATCGGAGGAGAGGAATTAGTCGCCTCTTCCAAGGATCTTGCTTTAAGGAATTGTGGAGAGTGTAGAGTTGAGAAACTGAGCATGTGGGAGGGAGAGGTAAGGGTTGCTGGAGCGACGTCCATGGCGGGTCTAGACAACAGCAGCACAAACACAGGTGGTCACAGACACAGGGAGGGGGTGGGGGCGACAGCGCCCAGCAGCGAGCACACTCCACATGCCGGCAGCCCCCTTGCACCTGGTGGCGTCCAGGAACCACAGGCCCTTCTGCACCAGTGTGCATGTCAGCCACCAGGACCCGACCCTCGGGAGCACCCTGCAGCTGCCAAGCTAATTTCCCCGGCTTGTTGCCCCTGTTCTTTCACAGTTTGCCTTCCACCTACCTCTTAAGCCTTAACACCACGCTGCAGTAATTATCGGGTAAATCCTGGTTCTGCGTCATCCTTGACATCGCCATCTGTGGGCATCTTGACGATTTTCCTGATCTCGGTGGAATGGTCAGCAATGGTCAGAAACGGACATTTGCGGTGTTACATGAGCGGGTTCTGGATCCTATTTAAATCTGGTTTTGCTGCCCTCCTTAGACATGGCTTTGATGAGGGACGGGAGCTGCTGCCTTGTTACTGCCAGGTGGGAGAAGTGTTCCCACTGACAAGAGGCAAGGACAAGGGAAGAGGGTCTTCTGGTCACAGCTGGGCAAGGCTGGGTGTCCAGCTCTCACAGGCCTCCGACACCACCCAGCAGGGAGGGAGTGAGCCCCTCCTGCTGCCAGGTGGGGATGGAGGTCCCAAGTTCCCACTGCACCACACGCTGCCCCCACACGTGTTCTTTCTTCACTGGCCCCTGGCAGTGGGGCGGCTCCTCAGATGGACTGGTCTTCCTGCTCACCCCTTCACATGCGTCCTGTCAGCCGGCCCACCTCAATTCCTCAGCCCAGTGATTCCCAACTTTTTCAGTACATAGAACATAAAGAAAATTAATATTAAATATATCCAGAATTCTTGGGTGAGGGAAGAAGGCCCAGCCCTACCCAGCCCCACTGAGCTGACCCCAAAGCTGAAGGAAGTCACCATATTTGTACACCTGTGACCCATTTGGAACAGCATAGGGATTTGGGGAGTTCAAGATTCTAGCTGATTCCTACTCATCCTCTAAGACTGAGACCGGAATGTCTAACCCACAGCACCACACGCCGCTCCACCGGCAGGGCCATACACCTCGGCTTCCTTTCCTGCCCAGCCACTGGGCTTATAGCCCTTGTCCTCACTGCCCCTCCTCGGGACTGCTACACCAAAATGCCCTAGACTGGGCAATTCATAACAACAGACATGTACTGCTTACAGTTTGGGGGGCTGGAGAGTCCAAGATTGAGGCTCCACAGACTCGGTGTCTGGTGAGAGCTTGCTCTGGGCTTCAAAGACGGCCTCTTCTGTTTTGTGACCTCTTGTGGAAGGAAGGACAAGGGAGCTCCGGAGCCTCTTCCTCAGGGTGGAGCTTTCGTGACCTGGTTACCGCCCAAGCCCCACCTCTTAACACTGTGACATTGGATGCGGGGGTCCAACACAGGAATTCTGGAGGAACACCACCAGGGACACCACAGCAGCCCTGGGGGACAGGACTGCATTTTCGGTGACTATATTCCCAACTCTTAGCCTGACGATAGCAAGGGCTCGTGAATGTTTCCACACACACCATGGCTTTCAGGGACAGAGGGGCCAGGAGGAGTTATTCAGCAGGAAGAATAACTCAACAAAAGAAGTCTTCAGATTTGAAAAGTACAACTTTACTTTTTTTCTGGCTCAGTTAATTATTGTCTGTCTCAGAAGACAGGATGGAATCACCGTTCTAGTAGTATTTGATTTTAAAGGATCTGATCAACTTCCCATGGCTTAAAAAATAACAGCTAATGGGGCGGTACCTGTGGCTCAATGGAGTAGGGCCCCATATGCTGGAGGTGGCGAGTTCAAACCCAGCCCCGGCAAAAAACTGCAAAAAATAAATAAATAAATAAATAAAACAGCAGCAAATGCTGTTCAGAAAGTCAGGATCGGGGTGGGTGTCTGTGGTCCCTCTCACAGCCCTGTGTGTGCCCAGCAAAATGCACTTGTTCCCTTAGCTCTGGGAGACCGCGCAGCGCAGTGCCGCAGAGCACAACCTTGGACTCAAACTCGTACTACCCAGAGCTGATACCCTGGTGTTTTACTTACACACTGTTATGCAGGAAACTACTCCAGAACTCAGCAGCTAAAAAAGCAGACACTTATGATGTCATACATTTCTGAGTGTCAGGAATCTGGGTCCCATTCTGGCCCAGGGCATCTCATGAGGTCACAGTCACATCGTCAGCCAGGGCTGCAGTCACTGGAGGCCTGGCTGGGGCTGGAGCACCCACTTACACTTTCACTCCCATGGCTGTGGGCAGACACCTCCGTTCCTTGCCACGTGGGTCACAACAGGCTGCCTGAGAGCCCTCAGCACGCAGGGAGGGGCACAGGAAAGGGAGAGTCCACAGGTGAGACAGCACAAGGCAGAGGGCACAGACTTTCAGATGTGACACAGCACCAGTTCCATCACACACTACTGGCCAGGCACCACTGCCAGTCAGCAGGGGAGCCACCGCGAGGGGCGTGAACCCTAAGGTCAGGGCACTGGGCCCATCTGGAGGCCGGCTCCAAGCTTAGGCACATACCCTGCACCTCTGAGCCTTAGTGCCTTCCCCCACAGAATGGGCCGTGTGCCCCAAGGCCTGACACAGAGGGAAACACCTTAGAGGCGTTAACATTACTGTCACGGCAGAGTTTCCCAGAAGCGCACACTGCCAGTGTGGAAAGCAGATGCCCCCCTCCCCTCCTGCCCTGCAGTCCGGCCGCTCCCAGACCTCAGCTACCGTATCCACATCCTCCTCCCATCCTGCAAGAGGACACCATACTTTTTCTGCAAGATAACTGTGGCCAAATCCATGCTCCTCAGGGTCTCAACTTCCCTCTCGGCCGTTTTCCCTTTACTCTTCATCAGATTAATCTTCTGAAGTGCACTGCCTGACTGCCTCCAGGGCAAACTTCAAGCTTCCCGGCCTGGCCCTGCAGGCCTTCCTGGTGGGCCCATCTCCCTCTGGGCACACTGGACTCAGCGAGTTCAGACACCACCATCACCCACTCAGACACCACCATCACCCACACGTGTCCGTGCCCTGCTCTTTCCCAGGGCAGCCTGGGTGCATCTCAGATGAATGCTTCCGAGACCCCTCTCAGAGGGGCTCCTCCCCCGTGCTCCCCAAGAACCTGGGACTTGCATCTAGCAGAAGTTTCATGCAGAAGGGGCTGCCTTATGTGGCTGCCCTCACTTACCGAGCACCTGTGCCTGCCTTGCCCCGTCCCTGGATCCTGAGCATCCGCATTCCGTAGGCACTTCCCTTTTTTTTTTTTTTTTTTTTATTAAATCATAAATTCATAGAAGGCGTCTGCCATTGTCTTGGTGCAGGGAGTGTGGAAATCTCAGGGTGCTGGGGGCTGACTGCAGCGTGTGATGAGGGGGGGCTTGTATTGCCCAAGCACCTTTTAAGACCCACTGAAGTAGGAGTTTCTTCCCCAGAACTACACAGGTTTGTGTGGCCTTAACTTGAAGATGAAAAACTGACTGGTGGTGTAATGGCCTCCCCCAGATCTCAAAGCTTCTTAAAGGTGGAGTCCAGGTGGGTTCCAAAGCCCTGGGCTCATTTGCTGAAAAGCTTTTGGGAGCGTAATGGCCCTCAATGACAAGGCAGTCTAGACACACTTTTAAAGCACAAAGGAGTCCACTTCTGTTAATACGACACCGACACCGAGAGAAATGCTTCCTGCATCCCCTGAAGACATTTAGATAGTTTTACAAATGGGAGAGATGTTGCAACTTCAGAGACTGGTGACATTTCCCCTGCTCAGAATCCCTTTCAAAATGCCAGGCACCACTAGCTGGTGAAGGGCCTGGTTAGAAAATCATCAAAATAGCCAACTCTCCAGTGAAACGAGGCCGTCTGCTAACTCAGGGAGAAGCTCAGGAGGCTGTCCTATTCAGGGGGCATTTGGGGTGTTTAGCCATCTTTCTTCTGAGGTAACAAAGAGAGGTGGAGAAATAAAATAGGCCTTACATAAAATTAACAGACTGGCACCCTCGCGTGGGCTGCACCACCAGGGACTTTCCCAACTGCCACTGCACTTCTGATGATGCTCGGGAGTGGTGAGGTTTTCACGCGTCCAACACTCACGCCAGGGATGGAAGTGGGGCTCTGCCCACTGGCCCAGATGGTCGCTTTGGGAGGAGCCCCGGTGCTGTGTTGCCAGGGCCCCGCCTCTGCAGGTGCCCAGGGTGTCCCTCCCTGCTCTCTCTCATTCACAGGGATCCCTTTGGAAACTGCCCTTGCTTCCCTCACAGGCACCTTCTGTGTCCTGCAGTCCCCTCTTCCTGCATCCACACATACTGCTCCCTCCCTGCTGGGCGTGGCTCCCTGGGGTTAACCCAACCTGCTAAATCCTGCAGCTAGTCAGTCTCTGCTGCAAGATCCTGGTGCTGCCTTGGTCATGTGGGGTGAGTCACCCTCTACGGCAGCAGGATGAGGACTGACACCTGCCCTCACCACCCACATTGCCATGTCAGGGAGCCGTAGAAAATGCCATGTGAGGGACAGGGCTCCTCTCTCTTCCCACTGCCTCCCGGCCACCCCAACCTTGATCAGATCCCATGACATCTCAGTCAAGTTATGACCTTCCTTAAACCCCACCGTCCCTGCCGGGAGTCAGCTGTGGTGTCCTTGGCTGGATCTCCATCTAGCACCTGCTGCTTCCAGAGCCTTCGCCCACCCGAGGCCCTGGTGATCTTCTTGGCCTTCTCTCCTTCGGGTCTCGGGCCTTCTGAAGTGCCTGCTGGGCCCAAAAAGAACCTCTGCAGGCTGTTTCTTCCGGTATCAGCCCATGGGCAGCAGGAACCAGTGCGTCTTGGCCTCTGACTATGGACTAACCTGGTGGGGTCTCCAGAGCCCAGCTCTGTGTCCAGCTTCCTCTCCCCACCTGAGCACTGTGGAAGCACCGTGCGGCTCAGCCTCAGCTCTTTCATCTATGAAATCAAAGTACTTTAGTAAACACCCTAGGACATCACAGAAGCATGCCCAGAAGCTCAGCATTGGTAGTGATACTGCAGGAACAGGGGCCTTAGAAAACAAATCATGTAATTGGGCTCAGTCATTCACCAAACTGCTCCATCACCTGTGCCAGGTGCAGGAGCTTAGACAGACAGCACACCTGCCCTCAGCATCTCATAGACTTGGAGGGAGGGCAGCAGGGAGGGTGGACAAGAGCATCAGGTGCACACACTCTGAAAACCAGAAGTCAGACAAAGCGTTTAGAATCTCTAGTCTAATGTGGTGTTTCAGCTGAACGAAATTCAGGATGATATCCTCCAACAAAATGCTTTGATGTGCTCATTTGTTCTCCACCCCTGACTTCCAAAACTGCGGCCCTGGGGAATTTTCCTGTAGCTGTCAAGGGGAGATCAGTGCCCATGCCTGAAGAGACTTCATCCCTGCAAGGAAAATAGTGTGCAGACAAAGAGAACTGTATCTTCTTCTCTTTCCGGGTATGAACCAAATCTGTAAAGTCATGATTTCCAAAGATGTCAAAAGATGATCACAGAGGCAAGACCCGAAATCTTCAAAAGTGGGAAAGGAAAGGCAACCCAACCAGAGCCGCGGAGTCCCCTGCTTCCCCGCCTCTGGCCAGAGCAGCTTGGTCTATGAAGCTTCAGCAGAGGAGGCTTAAAATCCCAAACAGCTCCAGCTGCTGAGCCGGTGCAGGGCCCTGACCTAGAAGCTCTGAGTGGAGAGGGAGGCAGCGTTCGGGATGGAAACCACAGGCTGACTCATCCCAAAGAACATCGCCATTCCTCCTACCACACAGGCTGGACTGGGGCGAGATGCTCCTTCCACCCTTAATTCCTTTATCTCAAACCAACTGGCGTAGTCATATGACAGAACGTTTAATTTCCTTGGATCTTTTCCCCCTATAAATCTATTAGACTGAATAATTGAGGTCAAATTGTAGACACTTGTTTTTTTCTTTCCCATTCAGTGGCACTAAACAATAGGCCTACTTCTCTGCTTCCACACAGTCAATCACGTGTTTTCTTTGGGTCACATAGTGTGTTAGATGATTTTCATTTGTTGTCAAATAACTGCACGAAACATCTCGATGTTTGCCCTCTCTTGGCAAAGCAAATGATCCGTGACTGCAGCCTACTTGCCGCCAGCCCATGGCCTGCCGGGGCGGCCAGTGTGAAGCCCAGGCCCAGCCAGTCCCCACGGTTCCATCACTGCCCGCCCACCCTGCTGAGGCTTTCACTGGCCTCATGTGCCCTCTGCAGTTGTCATCCTGGCCACACTGGGAGACCTTGCCCCACATTCCCCAGCTAGGGGCACAAGGCAGACAAATTAACTAGAAGCTGCAACCCAGCGCTCTAACTCTGTACCACAGTGAAATGGCTCCTTGAACCCTCGGTGAAATGTACTTCTTACACCTGTCTGCTGGCTCCCCGTCAGTGAGCAGGACTCTGATGGCTGCGGCAAATACTCCACTCCATTCCCTGGGGTTGCCTGCCCTCCCCTTGCTGACAGCCAGCAGCAAGGTCTTCCCCCACCTCCTTTCCGCCCCCGCCCCCTTGCTGGTGACGGGGAGGAGGCCTGGCCATACCAACTACAAGCAACAAAAGAACTCCCACACCCTGAGCAAGTAGCCCTCCTGCCCCCCAGCCACCCAGCAGCCCAATCTCCTGACCGGTGCAGCCCTCTGGTGCCTGTGGGGCTTCAGCCTGACCTCCTCCCACTCCTCTCTCAGTGTGTTAACTACTGTTAGGTTGTAACCTCCAGCATCTCCACAAGTGGAGGACTTTTGGGTCTTGGGCCTCTCTCTGGTGACCCAGGCTGTCACATTCCTTCATTCTCAGAGGGCACTAGACCCAGTCCCAACCCCAAAAGCTGGCCCAGGGCAGGTGCACAAGGCACTCTGGGAGAGTGAAAGAGCGATGTCCCCTGAGGGGACAGTTAGCCTCTGGGATCGTAGAGATGGGGCTGAGGACCTCACACCAGCCACTGCCTAAACTGTGTCCCCGATGAGCCATATGACTGCTCTGAGCCTGTGTCCTTGTTAGAAACACCTAGACAGGCAGTAGGATGTTTCTAGAACACAGCAGGCCCTCAATAGTTGGTTGTCATTCTGAGAGAAGAGGAGGCTGGGGAGGGAGAGCTGTGAAGGGGAACAGTCAAGATGAGGAACAGCCAGAGGGCTGGAGCCACACGGCCGTGGGGGTCTGGGAGTCGGCTGTGCTAGACCCAGACACAAAGGTGCCCTAGGGAGGTTCTACCCCCCCCCCAAGCACTCTGCCCACCTCTGTGAAGAGCAGGGTCAGAACTCTGCAGAGGAGTCAGGGGAGTCAGGGGAGTGGGGGTGTCTGCGCAAGTGTGGGCTTCATCGGGGAGACCCAGTTCAGCTCCAGATACGGCTGGGGAGCACCATCAGGACTGGCATCCCAGAAAAGGGACAGGAGAAAAGGACCCCCACAGTTGCAGCCTCTCTTCCAGGTCCCAGGACACAGGGCAGTGGCAGGAGATGATGCCCCTGTGGGCCAGGCAGGCAGTATGGTGTGGCGGGCCTGCCGCCCAGTTCAGCTCTCCCGTCTCTGGCCTTGTGATCTGGGGCAACCCCAGAGCCCTCTGAGGCTCAGTTTCTTTTGCTGACAAGTGGGAATGGCAGCACTAGCCAGGTGTGGCCTGGGGAAGGCTGGGTGGAGCCAGCCCTGGACCTGGCACCCCTCACGTGGAGAGGACGCTGCCTGAGGTCAACAGCCTGAGGCTGGCCCTGAGGCCCTAGGAAGTGGTGCGGTGGGGAAGGAGGGGTGCAGAGAAGCAGAAAGGGGGAAAAGGAAGGAAAGGAGGAGCCCTGCTCTCCCAGGACGGTGCAGACCGTCTGCTCCGCAATGGTTTTCTATTTTCAGGAGGCAGCGCGCTCTGTTTGTGACCTGCTTTGTAAATAGATGCTTTGCAGAAATAGATTGGGGCCATCCTGTGGGGTGAGAGGAGAGGTGGGGGCAAGGGATGGGGCACCAAGGGGCTCAGCCTCCCTGCTCTTTCCAAGATAAGAACTGGGCCCGAGTGAAGAGCCGGGAGAGAATCAATTAGTAGAGGAGACTTAGAGAGCGATGCCCGGCTGTGCCCCCTTTTCTGGGGCCGTTTCGGGGCATTCATCGCACAGAAGTTGTTTGCTCCATTTTGTCAGCAGTGTAAATGCTCCGTAAATGCAGCCAAAAAGGGAGGGAAGAGGGGTCATCTTGTCTCAGGCAACCCAGTGTGATAAAGAGGAGCAGAGCATGACCCGTGAGGAAGAGGAGGGGCCGAGCTCCACAGGCACATCCTGTGGGCAGGTGCCGAGCCAGGCGCTGGATGCACGTGGTATGCGCTCTGACGTGCTCATCCATAGGACCCTGAGCGCTAGAAGCCGTGTCCCTGTTTGACTCCTGCGGGACCTGGCCTCCGAGATACTGAGGACCCAGCAGAGATCTCTGGCAGGTGAGGGGCAGAGAGGGGACTTGGGCCCCCGTCTAGCTCTACAGGGCACTGGGCCACATCACAGGTCCCAGCCCCGTACCTGTCCTCACTGATGGTGAGTCCAGAGCAGTGGCCGGCGCCACCTCCAAGCCAGGGCATCTGAGGATGAGGCGCCTTCTATGCTCAGCTGCTTCCTTAGCAGCCAAGGTGAAGAGGTCAGTTCTGCCCCCTGGGAGGGGACGAACAGCTGCCAGAAGCACACACTATCCCGCTCTGGACCCCAAGGTGAGCAGAAGTAGCTTCCCGAGGTCCCCTGTGCGGTGGAAGGGGTGGGGGCTGACCTCTTTGTTCTCCTCAGGGCAGGCTCTGTGGTCTGTGGTTACTACCCTGCGCTGTGTGGTTATAGGTCTTAGGAAAGTTCTAGTGACCCTTTCCACTCCCTGAACCTCAGTGGTCTTATGCAGAAAGTGGAGGGATTACTACAAATCAGCCCAATTCACTGTCCCTTATGGTTCTGGGGTTCTCTGGACCACTCTTCACCCAGTTCAAAGCCATGGGGTGGGCATGGAGAGGGTGGGGAAGGGGGGCTGCAGGGTCAGTCAGGGCTGGTGTCCCACCCCTGCAGAGCCACCAGGCTCCATGGCTCCCATGACATAACCTTACCAGCCTCAGGTCCCCCCATTGCACATCTAATAGACACTGTCAGTGCCCCTAGCTGAAGCCCTGTGGCCACTCTTGATACCACCAGCTGTTTTCACAGCCCCTTCATGTGCCAATGGCTCTCTGCCTCAAGTACTAAGGTCTTTCCTGCCTTGGGAGGGTATCCATAGAGTTGACACCCCCAGGACAAAGTGTCACCCTCAGCCCCTGAGACACAGCATTTGGTGGGTGAATTCACCAGGTTCCCTGCTTGTAGGTGGGAGAATTTGTAGGCACATTTCACCCCACTTCTCAGAGGCCCAGCCACCTCAGCAGTGACCACGATTAACACACCCTCCCTTGGCCCTTCCCCCTCACTCTGGCTCCCCATTCTCTCACTGTGCTTCCCAGGATCACCCCCCGCCCCAAAGGAACTGTTTGCATCCTTGTGTTAGAGTTTGCTTTGAAGAAAACCCAAACTAGTGGACAGAATGATGTCCGGCCCCAAACCCTAATAGCTATGAATATGTTACTCCACGTGGCAAAGGAGATTTTATAGATATGCTTAGTTAAGATATAGGGATGAAAAAATTATTCTGGATTAACAGGGGGACAAAATGTGATCACAAGAGTCCTTCTAAGACGAGGGAAGAGGGTAGATGTCAGAGAGAGATGTGAGGGCGGATGGGGCAGTGATGTGCTTTGAAGGTGGAGGAACAGTGCGTGAGCCCAGGAATATGGGTGCCCTGTAGAACACAGAGGAGGCAGGACACAGGTTCTCCCTGGGATCTCCCAGAAGGGAGCAGAATCCAACACTCTGATTTTAGCTCAGGAGGACTGTTGTTGAAGTCATTTCCTGAAATCTGTGAGAATACATTTGTGTTGTGTTAAGCCACTAAGTCTGTGGCAATTTGTTACAGTAGCAATAAGAAATTAATACACAGAACTAAGACAACTCAGGCATCCCTTGAGTGTAACAGACAGAGCTCAAGTTTCTGAGTAAGGCTGACCTGCAAGGCTGGTTCTGCTAAGGAGCTGCAAGGCTTGAGGTGAATTATGCAACCTCTCTAACTCTGGATTCCCTGACCTGATTTTCTGACAAATTCCTAAGGTTGCTTAAGAGAAAATTCAGCATGAGGTGGATAGTAGGAAGAAGCCGGGGCAATTTATTTTTCATCTCCCTTAAATACCAGCAACATTTTACATTCTGTTTGGAGAAAACACAGCATCTTATTGCCTCTCAAGAGAAACGTATTGCTCCTATTAGTTATGTAACTGAATTCATAGAAATTGGTGGATTTTTATCATTTTTATTTGCTTATTTTTGTGCTCTGTCGCATCCTCCATGAAAGGATCTGGGGATGGTTTCCGGCAATGCACACATGCCACATACAAAGATAGAAGGAAAAGATGATGAGCAATTGGGGCTGAGGAAATGAGGTGCAGCCAGAGGACAGTGGGGTTGGAGGGCGTTATTCGTGCCATGAGGTCAAAATGGGCCCCTGAACATCCCAGCAGCCAAGGCAAAAAGGGCTGAGAGTAACTGCAAGTCTCAACTGAGGGAGAGATACATCCTTCCGTGTGTGCGGACAGACACCAGGCACCCCGTGAGCCTGAGCGGCAGAGCGGGAGGGAGAGCCAGGGGCAGAGGGCGGGAAGGGGGTCCCAGAAGCCTTTCTGGAAGAGGCAATGTCTGAGCTTCATCCTGCAGGGTGAGGAGAGTTAGAGGTTAGAGGAACAAGGAAGGACCATCCAGGCAAAGAGAATGCCATGAGTCCTGACTGGCGAAGAAGTGGAGAGCACAGGCAGGGCCGCAGCAGGCCTGGCAATGGAGGTGGGTGGGAATGAGGCTAGAAGGTGGGCCCCTGGGAGAGTCTCACAGCTTCTCATTGCCATGCCCAGGAGCGAGAACATGGCCCTGTGACCAGTGATGGGACACTGGGGGTTGAGGTGGGGGAAGACACATCATGAGCTCCCCATTCTGGAAGGAGCCACCTGCCATGTGAAGGGGACGGCAGATGACTGGAGACAGCTCAGAGCCCTCACAGCACCCTGGTGAGAGGGAGCACAGTCATCCCTCAGCTTGCTCCTCTCCCACTGCCCCAGGTGTGGGGTGAATCATCTGGAGGATATTCAGGAAGGAGAGAGAAGTGAGGCCTGCTGTAGGCTCCCCAGGTCAAGGTTCTCTCCTGAGCCCCACTCCTCGGCCCTCCTGCTCGCCTGGTTTCTGCAGTCACAGCCTTGCAGCAGATGGAGCCTGAGACAAGTTCCTGGAAACCCACCTTGGCTACCTAGAAACCCCAGCCCCGAAACTGACCACCTTGCACCTGAGACACTCTGCCCAGAGGAGCACAGTTTCCCTGTGGCCAGAGGATCTTTTCCAAGAGAAGGCCAGCTTGCTGCTGACCCCTCACTGACCTACTCATTCTTGGGCACTCCACCCCCTCCTTATGTGCTCAGGTCACACTGGCCCCTGCCTGCTCCTAGGCCTCCTCCCCAGGCTGCAAATATTTCCGACACAGGGAGGTGGGTGGTCAGGCCCTGAACAGAAGATGAGCACACGGAGGCTGGGAGAGGAGTGTGGGCAGGCTCTGACCTGTGTGGATTTACCAGCAGCATTCTTTCCACTCCCCTAGCTGACAGCCACTGTCCTTGCCCTGGCCAGTACTAGTGCCCCAAACAAAGAGTGTGTGATGAAGGGCATGGGTTCTGGAATGGGACTTAAATCCTGGCTTCACCTCGGGTCTACCCACATTGCCTTGGGCAGGTTGTGTCCTCTCTGAGGACTTCAGTGTCCTCCTTTGTAGAGTGGAGCTGTTTTGGGGTCCATGTGAGGACCAAATGAGGTAACCAGTGAAATAAGTGCAGCACTGGACCCGGACAGCTGCTGTTACCATCACTCTGCCCTGTCTGCTTTACATAAGGAGGGCTGCGCGGCGGGTTAAGTGGATGCAGCCTGGGGACCCTGCAGCGGGTGAGGGGATCAATGTGACCCACACTCTGTGGATGTCAGCTTGAGACAAGCTGCCAGACTCCCTCCCTTTTCAATGCCAGTTTTTGAGATTTGTACCAGTTAGGAGCCTTTTGTTAGCAAGTGTCAGAACAACCCAGAACAAGCTGGCTGTCAGCCAAAGGGAAGTATTGATTCAAGTAAGCTGAAAAGTCCAGAGGATAGAGCTCAGTAGTCTTTTAGATCTGGTCTCTTGGGACCAGTCCCATTCCTGGACTGCCTGTTCCCCAAGGGTCTCAAGACAGCTTAGTGTTCTTCCAGTTGAGACTTGCTCATTCTTACCCAGCAAACACAGCCATGATCCACTCTGATTGGATAGGCTTGAATTACATACTAGTCTCCCAACCAATCACTTTTTTCAGAGATCCTTCCCCCCTCCCCAAGACTGTGATCCACTCTGATTAGACAGGCTTGGGTCACATGCCAGCCCCTCAACCAATCACTGTAGTCAGAGACCCTTGCTGTACCCCTCAACATGATGATCTACTATGATTGGACAGTATGGGGTCACATGCTGGTCCCTTGACCAATCATTGTATCTGGGTAATGAGGACTCTGATGGGCTCTAACTCCTCTAGCTCCTGGGCCAGGCCCCTGTGGGAGCTCTTGTGCACTAAGACAGAAATGGGACACAGATGCCCCTTGGGATTGTGGTGGGCTAGAGTTTAGCTGTGGCCATGGGTTTCTGAGCCAAGGCAGGGTTCAAAATGGCCCAGAGACAGGAGAGAGGAACATTGCAGTGGGAGTCAGGGATTAGCTTCTTCTGCAGTTACTTCAGATCACACCTTTCTCAAAACCGGTCTGCAAACTTGGGGGTCTCTAGGGTATGGTTGCCAGATTTAGCAAGTGAAAATATTGGATTCTCAGTACAAACAGAATTTCAGATAGGTTGCAAGTAAGTCTTTAAGTATAAGTATGCCCTTTAGAATATTTGGGTCATATTTTACCAAAAAGTATCATTGTTTATCTGAAATTCAGACTTATCTCATATTTCACTGGGCAACCCTGCGGTCTGGGCTCTCCCTTGGTTTTGAAACATCTCCAGACACCTCGAAGAGAGATTAGACTTGTTCTGTGCAGATCACAGTAGAACTCACACCCACGGCATCTTCCCCTTACTCAGCATGTCAGCAACCCAGTAACCATACAGCAGTTAGAGTTGTCCAGGGGCCCATGACTCAGTCCTTAGGAGGAGGGAGAAAGGCTTACCACAGTGGGACCCTAAATTCCCAGCAGAAAGGGGTCCCCCAGGGCTGTCTCAACTGAGCAGAACTCGTCTTTTAGAAGACAAACTCTGCTGGAATCTTTTTCCTTCTTTATCTTTCCCTTTTTCTTACTCGTGACTAGAGGGGGAGAAGAGGTTGTCTCAAGCTCTAAACTTGGGTCATGGGGCAGCAAAAGTACCGACAAGTCTTTCTAGCCACACAACTAAGTCACATGTGTACTCACAAGCTACCTTTACTGTAGCTTAATTATGAGGAAAATTATTAGTTGCAAATAACAGAGAACTTCAAATAATTGTTACTTAAGCAGAGAAAATTGGGTTTGTCTCATGCCCAAAGAATGTCCATAAGTAATTCAGATAATGTGGTGCTGGTATGGTGACTCCTTGGGGCCATGAGGCTCCTAGCCTTCCTCTCCATCAACCAAAATACAGACTTTCATCTCAAGAGTCACCTTACAAGCCAATACAGCTGCTGGAGTTCCAGCCATTGCCTCCACATTCCATCTTGGCAGCAGGATACAGAAGTGGTTCCTGTGCCAGCTAAGTCCGCACGGCCTCCTGGGAAGTCAGAGGCAACGTTTCAGTTTGTATCTTTTTGACCAACGCTTGGCAATCACGCTTGGCTATAGACTTTTAATGGAGTACATAAACTGCACAAAATAATACTAGGAAGAAAGAGAATGCTTCATGACCAGCGACCTCTGCTGTGAGTAACAGAAGATACCACTTTGATGTCTATTCAACTGGCGTTGACCTTGCATTGGGTGATCTGGGACTCACATCAGTTTTCCAGGTCACCCAGAAGTTCAAGCTGTTTCCCTAGCTGCTCCTTCTGGCCGTTTTGCCTTTCAGGCTAGTTTGCACAAGGCTGGCAGTTTTCTCACCCTTTCTCCTAATGAAATCTTACCGATAAGAACAACTGATGAAAAAGCCACACTCCAGAGCTTCCCAGGATGCTCTCCTGTGCAGGGCCCTGATAAGCCCCCAGTTTGTAAGGAACTGAGTTGGAAAACCACAGGACCCACCAACTGTGGAAGCCCGTTCCTGCTCTGAGGCCAGGAGACTCTCAGGGTTGGTCACCCCAGGGTGTCCTTTCTCCAAGGTGACTTTGGGCACAAGCTTGCCAGCTTTCTGGAAGGTTCTATGTATCCTAGAGCATCCCATTTCACTGTTCCCAAACTGAGTATCATTCCTTGAGGGATAGCATTTGGGGAAGCTCGGGACTCCTTCCCCTCATTCAGAGTCTGGGTTAAGGCCAAAGGCAGGCAGAGCATGGCACTGCTGCGGAGTGGTGTCTGGGTGGAGTCTCTCCCTACAGAGAGAAGGGCAGGGCTTAAAGCCATGGTGTCCACGGAGGCCCCCTCTCAATTACATCCCTGCCTTCCCCTCTGAGCAGCTCCTATCTTCATGGCCTCCAGCTTAAGAGAAAGTGGCTTCTCCCACCCCTACCACCTGGCTAGGATGACAGTGAAGCCTGACATGGCCCTATGTGTCTGCTCTGAAATGTCGTCTCTAGAGTTCTACCTAATCCAGCCCCAGGCTGCTGACTGAGCCCTAGTTGGAGTCTGGTAGTCACATCTGTCTTCCTCTTGTTTCCTTTGGCCGTGGGGATGTCAGTGAGCTGGTGGGGGAGGTTTGTGGAGCACAGACTTGGGCATCCTGAGGTCTCAGCCACCTCTATTCTTTTCCCCCGGAAAGACACACCAGGAGGAGCAGTTAGGAATGCCTCCTTCACACACACGTAAATGGGGGTGTCTTCCTCTCCCCCTCACCCCATATGGCTACTTCTGTGACTGTGGGCACCTGTGTGTCCCCAGGGCCCAGCACACCAGCACACAGTAGGTGCTTCTTGCACACTGTGTGGTGAAGGCCTAAGAGGGGCGAATGGTGGGGCAGGCAGTGACAGTGCGTTTGCCTAGAATGACAGACACCCAGGAAAAAAATGAAAAATTACTTTGGAAAAAACACTTGTGTCTCCTTTACTTATTTATGTGTTTACTCATTTATCATTTACAAGATGTCTACCCTTTGGCAAGACTTTGAGAGGTTTTACATTATGAAGATACATATAAAAGAAGCAAAACAAAAAAAAACCTATACAAAATAAAGATCATGTAAAAGAAGCAGAAAAAAAAAATACATGCATTGGCTACTTGGGCTGATGATGGTTCTGCCCGAGCTAGCAGTTCAGCTCTGAGGTTCTGGAGTAAAGACGGAAGGGAACGTACTCGTCACTGGGCTGCCTGGCTCAGCAGGTGGGAGGGAAAGGACACTCCTGCCACCCCCCCCTTCTCTCTCATGGGCTGGCTGGTAGTGTCCATGCTGCAGCCCCCTCCCTGGCTTTGCTAATTAGGAGGATCCTAGCTTCACCAATCTGTAGCAGACAGGAAATGCTTAGTCCAGGGGTTGTCACATGATGCCACAATCAGCTAGAGGGGAGCACATGTCCCGGAGAATATGAAGCACATCAGAGTTTGTGGGTTTATTTCCTGTGTTAAAATAATCAGAGTGGCTTCCAAAGCATCCACACTGCAGCTGCTCTCAGAGGCAGGAGGCAAGGGCAGGGAAAGGTCAGGGGAAGTCTTGGGACCTGGCAAGGGCTGTTCGTCCCTGTGTCCCTGGGTGTGCTGGCGCTGGGGAGTGGCCAGAGAGGCCCATTCCCAAATGTGCAGCTCCATGTGACAAGGAAGGTGAGCACAGATGCCCCACCCTCATCCAGGTGGGGAGAGAGGGAGGAAGAAGGGCAGGAGAGACGGTCCATCTGCTGCAGGACTGCTTTCGTCCCTCTGTGGAGCTCCAGTCACATGGCTGGAGGGAAAGTGGGGGAGCCATTAGGGAGCAGTGCAGATGGGGTGAGGGTCCTGCAGTAACGAGCTCTCTGGGTCTGTGGAGGCCAGAGTTGCTGGTCACTGGGGAGGGAGTAGGGACAATGCCCTGCTCCACCACAGCCCTTCCCTTCCCTTAGGAGTGCCCACCTTGGTCCCACCTTTTCTGTGAGAATACCATCCCTCTCCCACGTCTCCTCCTAGAGCAGCCCTGACAAATGGTCTTGCCTTTGCTTGCACACCCATGATGATGGGCGCTCTCTACCTCTCGAAGCAGCTCACTCCAGGTTGGACAGCCCTGGCAAGGCAGTGTAGAAAGTGTTAAGACAGAGCCTGGCGTGGGAGATGGGAACTGGAGGAGAGGAGGGCATCAGTGTTTCCGTCATCAGCCACAGACACTGTCGTGCTCGGTACATGCCGTGTGCTTACCAGGCATGTGCGGGTGGAAGTGATGGAGGACGAGGAGAGGAAACAGCAGGTAGTACCTCCCTACATTGGCCCCAAACTCGCTCTCCTTTGGGTCTAAACACTGGCCCTTGCTCTGTGCAGACCCAACTTCCCCTCAGCTAACAATCCTTCCAGGTTTTGAAGTTAAAACCAGTGTCCAGCCTCCCAGGGATGTTCCAGGCTGAGGCTCCCCCCATGCCTGACTCCTACCCCTGCCCATGCTGGGCCAGGGGAACTCAGGACAATAACAGTGATAACAGCCCCATGCCACATGTTGGTCTGAGATTTTATGGCATGAACTCGTGAAATCTTCATGGTCTTACCAGACCGATGCCATTACTGCTATATTGCCTATGAGAAAATGAACGAAACAGATGGGTCAGAGGGTGCCCCAGGCCACCATAAGCGCTGGGTGGGATTCAGGTCCACGCAGCCAGGTTTGGGACGGGCAGACCAGGAGCTGCTTCAGCCCTAGACTCTTGTCTTGATCCTTCCACGGTGTCTTGGGCTCCTGATACCCTGCATGAGGGTGAGCTGGGACTCCTCATTCATGGGGGTACTAGAGAGATTCTGAGGCTAATGAACTTCCCAAACCCCAGATCTGCTGCTTTGTAACAGACCTGGGACCTCTGTCCTCTTCACTCAAGTCGGGACTCTGTGATCCAAGTCTCTGACCCAGAGGCCTCCATCATAGCACTGGAGCAGGCTTAGGCATCATCCTGTTCAGAACTCACCCAAGAAGGTTCTGGTCCAGGGGTTCTGGGCCACGGCTGGGCATCTGCATTTTTGAATGGCTCCCTAGATGATGCTGATGAGCCATCAGTTTGCGTGTCCATCTCACCCTTGTTGTAACTGTCTGGTGTGTCTGTCTGCTCAGACTCTGCTGAAAAGCTCCAGTGACAGGGAGTTCTCACCTCTCACACTGCCAGCCTGTCCCTGTAGGTCTCATTTCCCTGGACTCAGACTAGCCATTGTTCTTCTGCCCCAGATCCTTTTCCTAAATCTCTGCCCTGTGCCCTCCCCCTGGGAAGCTGACTTCTAGGGCTTCTGGTTAGGCTCCACCAACGGGAGACCAGGGGCAGACTGGGAGTGTCCCCACAGTGGGCCCCCTCACTGCCAGGAAGTGATCAGGGCATGGCAGTGCCCTCTGCCTATGGCCACTCTTCCTCCCTGCCATACTCTTCCAGCAATTCTCACCAGCTTCTGGAAACACCCTTTCCCCTGGTCTCCTTCCTCTAGGCTGCCAACAGCTTCTCATCACTGCTGTCCCTGGGGATTTCAGCAGTTCTCACGGCTGCCTTGACTTTGCCTGTACCTCTGCACACACTCCCTCTCTACAACCATTTAATGAGGATCTTAGAGCTTGTCATCAGCAGAGAGCCAGGCTGTCTCCTTGGAGCTCTGTTCCTGGCAGCCCCCCAGGCATCTGAGCACAGGGCTATGCACCTGGAGAATGTGTCCTCTGGCCATTGCCTCCTGCTTTCTGCCCTGATCTCAGACAGGCCCATAACAGCCTGTTTGACTCCCCATCTCCTGACTTCTCCTTATAGCCAGAGCATGTGACCAGCCACAGCTGCTGAAAGGTGAATGCAGATCCCTGCCATCTATGAGAGGAACATAATAAGAGCAAACCGAAAAACCCAGTACTCAGACCCAGTATTCATACATTTTATATTTTGAATAAGCTTATAAAAGTAGTAAAAAGTTGTATCTCTTAGCCTTGAAGAAACTTGAAAAATGGGTTTAGACAAATTAGTCCTTTTTCCTTTCCTAGGGCTGACCCTGGAGGTCCCCCATCCAGATGTGGAATGACACAACAAGCCCAAGAGAGCACTGTGTGGCTGGCCCTAAGCTACCTTTGGAACAGCTCTGGGCAGGATCTACTCAGCCCAGCCTACAAAAGAGCAAATGAATGCTCAAAGAGTCTGCAGAACTTGGCCAATACTGCTTGCCCACAAAATGAGGAGCTGGGCTCCTGCTGCAAGTGGTCAGGCTCTGGGCTCCTGGTGCAGGTGGTCAGGCTCTGGGCTCCTGGTGTGGGTGGTCAGGCTCTGGGCTCCTGGTGTGGGTGGTCAGGCTCTGGGCTCCTGGTGCAGGTGTGGCAGCCTCACAGTTACCATCTCAAGGCACCTGGCTCCTTCCCTTCTTCTGCTCTGCAGTGCTCAGAAGATGGTTTCTGTTTTCAAAATGCCCTCTGAAGAGTCACAGCAGCCTCAGCCCTGTGTCTGTGGTCTGAACTGGGTGAGGGAGAAGGCCTGGGGGCCAAAGCCATCTGTCAGCCAAGACATCCCCCTTTGGAGAGCTTCTCTGGAAGCCCCATCTCCTGACTTCTCCTTACAGGCAGAGCATGTGACTGGCCACACCTGCTTCCAAGGAGATTGGCACAGAGCAGCCCTGGCACTATCTGAGTGTCTTATTTGGGTATGCCCCAAAGCAGAGCTTCAGTCTCACACTTACCAGGCAGGCTATGCTTTGTGCCCAGTAAGGGTGTGAGTTTCTGGGAGAGAGAGAGAGAGGAGGGGACTGGTACAGCCTATTATGTCAGTTACTAACCAGAGGTGTGACATTGGTCAATTCCCCTTACCTCCAAGCCTCAATTTCCCCACAGGAACAATAAGACTGGGCTGTAGGGTGACCCAGGCTCTTCTAGCTCTGACTTGATTATCTGCAAAAAAAAAAGAGTGCTCAAAAATCGACTGGAAAATACACTGAACCCCAGTGTATTTCTTTCTTTCTACTCTTCACATTGAAATTGGCTCCTGGAATTTCTAAAGCATGTCTGGAGGGTAAAAAAAGGAAGGGTGAGAATTTGCCCAGTGAAGGAAAATCCCCGGCAGGTTTCCCTGCAGTCAAGGGCTGCCTCTCCCAGGGAGAGCATCTGTCCTCCAAACATCAGGC
This sequence comes from Galagoides demidoff, assembly GCA_963574575.1. Classification (NCBI taxonomy): domain Eukaryota; kingdom Metazoa; phylum Chordata; class Mammalia; order Primates; family Galagidae; genus Galagoides; species Galagoides demidoff. The sequence goes on from CAUYQV010042052.1 coordinate 41,949, forward strand.
CGAGGCTGGGCCTCTAGTCAGCAGTGAGCGAGGCTCTCAGCCCCGACACTCATTCCTGTGGATCGTTCCCACCAGCTGGCTTCTGGCTCCCCCAAACTGGAGTTCAAAGAGGTCAAACCCCTGCTGTCCCTCCCTAGCTGCCCGCCTGGATGTTTTGCACAATCTGGACCCACCTATGAGTCCTGCCTCCCACCCTGGGCAGCTGGGTGGCCCTGGGTAAGGCACTTAGCTCTCCCAGACTTGCATCCTGCCCATGTGTCATGAAAACTGTAATGGGGCCTCAAGTCAAATTTAACCAGTAAGCACTATGGTGTACCTAAGAGTTCCAAAGATAGTTGGGAGGGTTCAGTAAAATAACACAGTGGGCTATGGTAATAATGACTATGATTTTGTCAGCAGTAGCATAGTCAACAATAGCTACCGTTATCAATTTTTATTATGGTTGATTTTCAACCCTAATCTGCCATGAATTACTTTTGAGCTGTTCCGTTAGGCTTATCTCCACTGCAGGGTAGGTGGGACCTTGCTGGGTAACCTTGAGCAGGTCGCTCCACACTTTTGAGTTTATCTTTTCGTGAGTCACAAGGGGCACTAACTGTGTATTTGTAAGACTGATGTGAGAACAAGATTAGAAAGCTCATTTGGGGACATTGGGTGTGTCCTTGGATACCCCAGTGAAGAGAAAAGTAAACTTCAAGATGTCTAGGTTTGCCACAGGCCTTCTCACCTATCTAGGCACTAAATTTGTTTTTTCTTTCTTAGATAGAACTTTTACAGCCCTACTGATAAGCTAGGAACTGGGCTAGGATGGGTTAAGTAGAATTTTTATTTTCCTCTTCTTAAGTGTGAGGAAGCCAAGGTCCCACACTCAGTTGCTGCCTCTCTCCTGGCTTACTGTGCACTGGGGCTGCTCCAGACGCCCCTCCAAAGGCAGGAGCAGAGCAGCATGGTGGACTTGCCTTCCAGCGCACAGCCTCGCTCTAGCACCCGCCACTCGGGTTATGAAGACTCATGGACTTGAGTAGACTGGATAGCATCCCTGATTCTTCATCATCCTTACACGTTTCAGAAAGCCCCATGCACTCTGAGAAGTGTGCACTTGGTGTTGTGTGCCACTGTTCTGACTAGAAAGGACAGGAAAGGCTGCAGAATCCATCCAGGAGTCAGGAGTGAGGGTCAGGAGTCAGGAGTCAGGAGCCAGGAGTCAGGAGCCAGGAACCAGGAGTCAGAGTCAGGGTCAGGAGTCAGTAGTCAAGAGTCAGGGTGAGGAGTCAGGAGTCAGGAGTCAGAGTCAGGGTCAGGAGTCAGAGTCAGGGTCAGGAGTCAGGAGTCAGGGTCAGGAGTCAGGAGTCAGAGTCAGGGTCAGGAGTCAGTAGTCAGAGTCAGGAGTCAGTAGTCAGGAGTCAGGAGTCAGGGTCAGGATCAGGAGTCAGAGTCAGGGTCAGGAGTCAGGGTCAGGAGTCAGTAGTCAGGAGTCAGGGTCAGGAGTCAGGATCAGGAGTCAGGAGTCAAGGTCAGGAGTCAGGAGTCAGGATCAGGAGTCAGGAGTCCGGATCAGGACTAAGGAGTCAGGGTCAGGATCAGGAGTCAGAGTCAGGGTCAGGAGTCAGGAGTCAGGGTCAGGAGTCAGGAGTCAGAGTCAGGGTCAGGAGTCAGAGTCAGGGTCAGGAGTCAGTAGTCAGAGTCAGGAGTCAGTATTCAGGAGTCAGGAGTCAGGGTCAGGATCAGGAGTCAGGAGTCAGGGTCAGGAGTCAGAGTCAGGGTCACGAGTCAGAGTCAGGGTCAGGAGTCAGTAGTCAGAGTCAGGAGTCAGGAGTCAGGAGTCAGGAGTCGGTAGTCAGGAGTCAGTAGTCAGAGTCAGGGTCAGGAGTCAGAGTCAGGGTCAGGAGTCAGTAGTCAGAGTCAGGAGTCAGTAGTCAGGAGTCAGGAGTCAGAGTCAGGGTCAGGAGTCAGTAGTCAGGGTCAGGAGTCAGTAGTCAGGGTCAGGAGTCAGAGTCAGGGTCCGGAGTCAGTAGTCAGAGTAAGGAGTCCGTAGTAAGGAGTCAGGAGTCAGTGTCAGGAGTCAGGAGTCAGGGTCAGGAGTCAGGAGTCAGGATCAGGAGTCAGGGTCAGGAGTCAGGGTCAGGAGTCAAGAGTCAGGAGTCAGGGTCAGGAGTCAGGAGTCAGGGTCAGGAGTCAGAAGTCAAGGTCAGGAGTCAGGAGTCAGGATCAGGACTCAGCAGTCAGGCGGAAGCAAAATGGACTAGGCGACAGGCTCGAGAGGCACAAGTCAGATTAACCCGACCGCGAAAGCATTCAGGAGTCCGTGTCCGGC
>CAUYQV010042053.1:0-71176 GCA_963574575.1 Galagoides demidoff
TGTGTGTGTGTGTGTGTTAGAAAATACGTCAGAGAAACTTAAGCTCCTGTGAGCGCCTTTATGTTCTGGGCCAGGATCAAGCTCTTACCTGGAATAGCCACAGTCCCTTGGTGACGTGTTTCACCTTCTCAAAGCTCAACAGAGTAACAGAACAGGGAGCCCTTCCATTCATGAGAACTTTTATTTTATGTCTGAATTTCTAAAAGCTGATGATGAATTGTCTCTCCTTATGTTTTCTATGAAACACGTCCCATAACGTATGGCATTCTATTCATGATATTCAAAATTCAAAGCATTAGCTTTTTACAGAAGTAGAAAAACCTGGCTGTAAAGAAGCTATTTTTGAAGTTTTCGTTTTCATAGTTTGGAATTTTTTTTTTTTTTTTTTACCAGAGTTGTTAATTGCTTATCACTATTGAAAAGGTTTTTTTTTTCCCCCAACCACCTCACCCTCCACCATGACCCAACTAAAAAATCCAAGCCTTTGGAAAACAGGTGTCCAAACCAGCCAGGACAGTTCACAGTACGGATGACTAAAAAAAAAACCAGGTGGTAACAGGGCCAACTGTACTGCTTTCTAAAGTCCCAGCAGTACACCCATGCCCCCACCACGCACACCTCCCTGCGTCGGGGAAGAGCCTCACCGCTATTCCACCTGCCATCTCCCTGTGCCCTCCCTTACCCCTTCAAGACAAAGTTCTTTCTTCCTGACTTCTTCTCAACTTACTGCCATTTACAGCCGCTCTAAACTCTGGAGGACTCTCTGGTAAAAAGTCCTCACAATGATAATTAAGTTGCCTCATCAATGTCATAATTTAAATCTAAAAAGACTGTGTGTAAGAACAGAACAAACCTCGTGCAGCTATGTTAAGATGTATAATGCTGTAAATAGCAAAAAGTATTTAATTTTCAAAGAACAGCTGAATAATGATTGCTACCTGTTATTGTTGCTCATCAAGTGATAGTTTATCCAATACTTTTCCAAGTCTTACCGAGAATAAGTAAGGCCCCCACTGGCCATTTTTGGAGTTTGCGTGGGCAGGGCGTGTGGGGCTCAGAACGCTGAGCTTTATGGCCATGTTAGCACCACAGTGGCCGTCCATGCATCCAGCCAGCATGTGGGTTTCCTTATCCCAGGTGGAAATATGTGTCCTTATTCCACTCCCTCCCCTCCCAGTTCCCGGTGGGGGGATTAAGAATACATATTTATATTTGGTTTTATGCCATGTTCCCTGAGGGACAGACCTTGGGAGGTGATGGTTCACATTCATCGTTTCTGCCCAGTGGCTTCAAGATCCCAGCTGTGTGAGCCCTAGGCAGGAAGTGGGGAATGGGGTTTGGGCAGAGGGGAAGGAGGGCTGGATGCAGTCACAGCAGAGACCCCAGGGGTCTCGTGGGGACTCAGGCAAGGACAACCCTTTAGAGCTGCTCTGACTTGGTGTCTTTGTCCCCTACCATTGCCTCAAATCGGGCCATAAACTTGGGGAAGGTGGTTCAGCTGAGGGTAATTCCCAGAAAGGGGCAAAATTGACTGCTCCCCCCTTCAGCAGGGGTTTGGTAACTAGAGGGTCTGAAGGGTAGACGTCTCCATAATTATTCACCACGCATCCATCACACATGTGAATACATACACAGTCATGTGAAAAAATAGACATGTACATGCCTGTGAGGCTGGACCATTAAGTTCCCACAGTCATCCCGAGACAATGCTGCACCCCTCAGCCATGAACAGCACTGTGGTTTCCTCTGAGGCACCCGCGGGGGTCTACACATCTACACCAGGGCCCAGCCCCTCTGCAAAGCGATTTTGAAACTCTTTTGCTGGAATGGCCACCAGCGCTGTCCTTATACAATGTCTGAGAATTAAGTTCCCAAACTCATTCTAGAAAACGTGCTATGTGCCTTTCTGCTGAATATCACTACAGTCACGAGACGGCCCAGGGGAGCACGGTGGAGGTGGCCGCAGTGATCTCAGCAGTGAGGCCTGCAGCAGGTTCTCCAGGATGACTTTGCCCACGTAGCTGTTCAGCCTCACATACAGATAGGTACGTGCACAGGTACGGCACACCTGTGTCTGTTGTGAATCTATCCTCAGATAAGCTGCCTGTACTGCTGTGTAATATAAGACTTTTCCAGAAAAACAGAGGAAACAAAAAATGATCAAATGTGCTCATGGATTTCCTTACGGTCCCTTAAACCTCAGGGCCCTGTCCCCAGGCCCACGGCTAAAACACTCTCTCTTCCATCCCCCACGGGCGCATCCCTCATCAAACAGCACAAAGCCGTGTCTCATGGAACGTCGGTGGCCACGATGGAGATGGCTGAGATGAAGTCGAAGGAGGAGGAAGACAGCTTTGTCTTGGCGGGAAGCACGTGCTCAGTGCCCTGCTGGCAGCGCCCCCTTCAGGGGCCTCCATGCACCTGCATGCCCTGGGGCCGGCCCTCCCTTCTGTCCGGGCAGTGACTCACCTTCTGCAGAGAACTCAATTCCCAGCTTTCACTGGGGAGGTGTGGATTTGCCTCAGAAGGTGACGGTGGGCGCCAATTCAGTACCGTTTCATCCCTGACAGACGGCTTAATTTGCTCTACCAAAACCTTTTGTTTTACCTCTGCCTCTTTCTAGATGACCTCTTCAGGAATAATTATATCTTTGTAGTTCCCCGACAGGCTTTGTTCTTGTCACAAAGACCACATAAAAATACGTAGGATAGAGAGATCCTTTTTCTCCTGTGGAAGGTCAGGTTTAACTTCTTTATTGGAACCACAGAGAGTATTTATAAGCAGTAGAATTTCATCAGACAGAAATATAAACACTTCATAAGGAGGTGTATGCTGTTCTAGAACATAACACCATAAAACATGATAAGTTTCCACATTGTTGCAAGTTTTTGAAAAGGTAAACACAATCTGAGATGAACTTGGCAGTCTCCGGGTGGCTGCAGGGGGAGCTGAGGAAACCTGAGGCCTGGGCTTGAACCCTCACTCTGCCCTCTCTCCTGTGGGACCCCAGGCAAAGCTCCTTTACCTCTCAGGGCCTCAGTGTCTTCAGGTGCAAAAGGGACACACAGTGCCTGTCTTGTGAATTACTGTATGTGGTGTTTAGAACAATAACTTCCATATAATAATTAGTGCAACAATTTTAGCTAATTTGAATCAACTATTCTAAAGCAAAATTAGCTACACCTTTTCATAAAGCCTTTGAGACCTTGATACACTCACTTTTCTGATCAAATTTCTTACTGTTGAGGACCCTTGAACAACTCAGGATTTAGGGGCACCAATCCCCCTGCACCATCAACAATGTGTGTCTAACTTTTCACTCTTAATAACTTAACTACTGCTAACCTGCTACCGACTGGAGGCCCTACCAGTCACATAAACAGTCAGTTGCCCCATATTTGATATGCTATGTGTATTATATACTGTATTCTTTTACAATAAACTAAGCTAAAGAAAAGAAAATGTTATGGAGAGAATCACCAAGAAGAGAAAATACATTTACTGGTCATTAAGGGGAGAGGATCACTGGACAGTTCTCCATGTGTGTCTTCCCTTGAGGGGAGGACAAGGAGGATGAGGAGGGCGGGCCCTGACACGTCGGGGTGACCGAGGGGGAGGCAGAGGAGGCAGAAGGGGACACAGGAGAGGCCGGAGATGCAAGTGACACTCAGAGCGATGGTCACTGGAAAGGATAGACTGTGAGTGGACCACACAGCTCAAGCCCACGTTACTCAAAGATAAGCTCAAATTGCACTTCGAGTATATCTTTGACATCATAGAGGAAACTTTCTAATCTTTCTATCTTTCTAACTGTGAGAAAGATAAAGACTGCATTGCTGTGGTCGCCCCCCAGAGAAGAGCTAGATTGGAATGCACACAGACACACTTCCTGCTCAGGACACAGCTGGCAGTCAAGACCCCAAAAGACCCCGTGCTGTGAGCAAACAGGGCCCACTCTCCTCCTGTCACTGCAGCTGGCTGAGGGAGACCCCTACGACCTGCAACCAAACAAAGGTGGGATGCCCGTCTCCTGTACCTCACTGTCCCTGCTGCTCCCTCTCTTTGAGTCCTTGCAACATTTTAATGGTCCGCCCCCCCACTCCTTCACATTAAGAATTAAATATGTGAGAATATGAAGTTATTGTAACAACCGGGCCCTGCATTTTTGACTGATGAATCAAGCTGTAGTGTTGATAGTATTTACTCTGGCCTCGCTCACTCTTTTCTCTAAATGTGAGTGTGCAAGTCCGTTTGGGGAGATGTGTTCGCTTCCTAAACAAAGGGCAGTGGACCGAGAGGCCTAACAGGGCATAACCTTTTTAAAAATCTCCTTGCATTTTGAAGATTAGTAAAGGGCCACTTAAACCCCTTCATTCATTTGGTATAAATGGTGAGGATTTTGTGTTGGCTGCATGACATTGGTTTATGGCTAGTATTTGTTTAGTCTATATGGTTTTTTTGGTAGTGTTTGGGCATCTGTGGGACGCTGAGCATTCTTCCTCGGCTCTGTCCTGCTCACGGGTCATGGTGCTCTGCTGAGGAAGGAGAACAAGAGAGACAGAAGTCTGTGCCTCTGTCTACCACCTCTCACCTGCCACGTCCCTCCCTTCCTTCCAAAGAAAGAGCTTTGACCAAGAGCCTGGAGAGCTCTTGGAGAGAAAGAGGACAACCCAGGAGGCCGCTGGGAGGGGACACTTTATATTATTTCCCAAAATGAAACCTAATAGGACAAGGATGTTTTCTGTAAGTGAAGCTGGGATCCTGTATCTCCCTACAGAACAGTGAGAACAAGGCTGAGTTGACCACCAGGCCGCTTGTTTGAGGACAAAGCAGACCAGCAGTCCTAACCCCCAGGAGCTCAAAATGGGACCTGATTGGAGGATGGGTCTTTCGGTTAAAAGAAATAGGTTAAAAGAGGTCGCTTGGGTGGGCTCTAACTTGGCAAGAGTGATACAGAGAGGGAAATTCAGATGCAGAGATGGACTGTGTGGAGACACAGGCGGAGCCCAGGGTGGTGTTTCTACAAGCCGGGAAGTGAGACAGTTCACAGTAAACCACCATGGGTGGGAGAGAGACGGGGAACAGATCACTCACCCCCTCCCTGGAGTCCGCTTCCAGGGCTGTGAGGCCATAAGAATTTCCACTGTTGTACCATCTCAGGGCAGCCCCAGAAAACTAAAACACTTCCTTCTCTTCCCTTCCATTATTTTTAAGTAAGATGACCTAAGCAAAAAATTCCCCCACGAATGCAAATTCTCTGAAATGACAGCCTTTACCATCAGCTGTTTATGAAGTAACATGAGGTCCTCGGAGAGCCTGTGTGTTTAAAGCGTAGTTATTTTCATGTTTAGGTTTTCAACTGCTCTGGAATTCACACATCACATGGACTGTTTGCAAAGATGTGGGCATCATTAGTGCTCAGACACAGAGAGCTTTTCTGGAAGATGCGGATGTCTGGGACACAGACCAGGGAGGACCCTTATGCTCTATCTCACTACAGGTAACACCCAGGCTCAGATCTCGTCTGTAACATTCTTAGCCATGGACTGTTTGTCCTTGACTTAAGAATTCTTATAAAGAAGGTAAGAATATAAAAAATCTTATAAAGAAGGTCTTTCAGAGGAGTTCAATTTTATTTTCAGAGAATTCTGGTCATTACAGCAAGTGCCGTTTCATATTATACCAGCAGGACCATCTCTCCTTGGTCAGCCTGATCCTCTGCTCCCAGTTCTGCCCCGTGCTACCCGTGAGGGCACACGTCAGGGTCCTCTGAACTTCCCCTTCAGACGTCAGAAACTTAGGCTGTCTCTAGTCATCTCCCCAAGACAGTTTCTTGTCCCCTCTTTACCCCAGTATTCTCTGAACATGCTACAGAGTCAGGGTTCTGATTAGATTGTCCCCAAACGAACGTGAACTCCTTCCTGGCTGGCTAAAGGGCACCTGTAATTCCAGCTACCTGGGAGACTGAGGCAAGAGAATCACCTGAGCCCAAGAAGTTGAGGTTGCTGTGAGCTGTGATACTAGGGCACTCTGTCCAGGGCAACAGAGTGAGACTCTGCCTAACATACACACACACACACACACACACACACACACATATATATATATATATATATTTTTTTTTTTAAAGAAAGGAAAAGAGAAACAAGTCAATGCTTCTGAGAAAATCACTTGTAGGCCAATTTTGCATAAGAAACATTGGAAGTGAATGAACACCTTAGTCTCTAGGACTGAATAGGTCTTACAGACAAATAAGGAAAAGTACCTTGAATGGATAAAAGAAAAAGTGAGCTCCTAAGGTGAGGCAGACACTAGAATTTCCTTCCAGTTAGGCCCCTGGCCCACGCAGGGAGAGGTGGCCACCCTGAAGAAGCCAACCCAGGAAAAGGCCAGCAAGTGGGAGAGGGGACAAACTGAGAGGTCAGAAGGCTTCCAGGGTCAGGCCGGGTCAGGTGACAGCAGGGCAGGAAAGGGAGGAGGAAGCATTCAGGTGGCGCCTACTGTGTGCTGGGCCCTGGCAGAACACTCACAGGTGTTACTAATGTACTCCTCAAAAACAATCCTGAAGTAATAAGTACCCGATTAACAGATATTAAACTTATTCATCAAAAAGATTAAGAAACATAGTAGTGACACAATAATAATAACTAATGCTTAATTATCATTGTGTACCATGCGACAGACACACAAAGCTCCTCACCCACAGGGTGGTGCCTGTGGCTCAGTGTGTAGGGCGCCAGCCCCATGTACCCAGGGTGGCAGGTTCAAACCCAGCCCCGGCCAAACTGCAAGCTCTTCACCCACGTATTTCATTAATTTTTCACAGATGTATTTAAATGAGGCAGTACTGTTACTTATGAATGAGTATAATGAAGCAAATCACCACGTGTGTGCACATAGTCAGCGGGGGAACCTGGATTTTAGCCCAGTTACATTTAACTCCAAAGTTAAATTTTATTTATTTTTATTTCCTTGCTTACATTTTTTTTTAATCTTTGTATCTTTGCTTTTTATTGTTGTTGTTGTGGAGACAGAGTCCCACTCTATGCCCTTGTGTGGAGTGCCATGGCGTCATAGCTCACTTCAACCTCGGACTCCGGCTGTGGGCTTCCCACTGCCTCTCCCTCCAGAAGTGGCTTGCCTTGGCACCCCGTTGGATATATATTTTTTTAATGAGTCAGGGTCCCACTGTCACTCAGGCAAGTCTCAAACTCCTGAGCTCAAGCAATTCTCCCTCCTCAGCCTCCCACAGTGCTGGGATTACAGGTGTGAGCCACTGCACCGGCCAAAGTTAAATTTTAAATGTGTATGTAATCTATTTCCCCATAGTTCCATCTGGGTGCTCATGATATCAGTCTTGATGTACTAGACAGGTGTGCGTGGCCTTGTGCATGGATGTACCCACCTGTGTGTGAATACAATCATCTACATGTGAATTATATGCCTATAAGTGGAGAAAGTTTATTCGTTGACAATAACATTTCTAAATTAGAATGTGTCTTTCTGTATTAAAAAACATGATGGTAGGTAAAGCCATATAATGTCTGTGAACTTGAACAAGGTCTCAGAACAACTAGAGAAATCCCAGGATCTGTGTCTACATACTAGGCCACACGGAACCGAGTCTCAGGGGAGAGGAGCCTGACGGAGGACACTGGTCCCTGGGGCTGCCACACCACACTTCCTGCTGGGCTTTCCTGTGTTTAGGGGTACAGCAGAACATGCACAGCTGACCCTACACTGACCATCTCCTCCAGTTGACCCAATTTTCATAGGCGAGTACCACGTGTGCTCTGAGGAAGTTCCTTACTCTGACCACCTCTGTCTGTTGGCCAGGGTGTTACAGTCCCTTGAGGGGCAGCTCACAGAGGTTCTGCTTATTCAGACACACAGAGGCACCACTGTGTCACCCCCTCCTGCAGTGTCCAGTGTGGTGACCTGCTGGGCCGGTTGCAGCCACACGTCTGGGTGTGTAGCAGGCGGCAGCCCCCGGGTTTGTGTCTGAACCGTGGTATTTGCATAATGATGAAATTGCCCAGGGGCCATTTCTCAGAATGCATCCCTGCTGTTAGGCAACATGGGACTGTATGTATAAATATGTTTTTTTTTCATTTCAGAAATTGGTTATTAATTAACACACTTTTTTCCTTCACAGAACTTGAGCACCGTGAGGTAAAATGGAAAGAGACTTCTCACTCAGTCATGCCTCCTCTCCCACCCACGTGTAGCTCTTCATAGATTCTTTTCATTTCTCCTCCAGACCAGAGCCATAGCTGAGACTCAGCCGGTGTCCCCACTGCTGGGGACTCAGAACGTCACTGGATGTTTTTATTTTCCTGCTTCAGATGACGTCCTCACTACCTGCTCAGAGATTGGAGAGATTTTAGAGGCTGAACCCAACTCTGTAATTCAGGGGAGAGAGTGGACGTCCCCCGCCGGGACATGACCTACAACGGTCCCATAACTAGTTTGTGACGGAGCCGAGTCAGGTCACAGCAGCTTCTAGGCTGAGTTTTTACAATAGAGTTGATTTTTTTTACCTGTTGGCTCAGATTCTTTTATGATTTCTGATTATTAACATTCGTCTTCCTGGTTCAATTCATTTTGCTTCCTCCATAAAAGAGATAAATAAAGTGGAAGAAAAATACTTCTGTAGATAATAATAATAAAAATGTTATAAAAACAGGAAACTTTTACATGGGACACCCTTTGCAACAATGAAATAAACAGGAAGAGAGTGAAATAAGTTATGGGTTGAGTGGCAAAAATGTCACCTCTGTTCATTAGCACGTTTCAGAGAGGATGTCCGTCTCTAGTAGCAAAAAGTGAGCAATAACTATTAAAATAACCTCTGCAAGTTGTTGAGCAAGGGTTCTGTGGACATCTGCGCCTGAGTGTCCAGGACCGCCGTAGCCAAGTACCTCAGGAGACCTGGGCCCTAAACAGCAGAGAGTGGCTTCCCCAGGGAGCTACAGACTGGGAGTCTGGTGCAGGTCAGCAGGGCTGGTCCTCCAGGGCTCTGTCCTTGGTGTGTAGACCCCACCTTCTGCCCATGTCCTACATCATCTTCCCCCTACCATCTCTGTGTCCTCATCTTCTCATCAGGACACCTGTCCTGTGGCGTTAGGGGCAACCCCGATGACCTCACTTTATCTTTGTCATTATCTTTAATGACGCCATCTCCAAATACAGTCACATGCCGAGGACCTGAAGGTTAGGGTTTCAACAGAGGAATTTGGGGAGGAATTTTTTCATAAAAAAATTCATAATTTTTTATGAAAAAGCAGTGAAATAAATGATATCATCCCCACTTACAGTCACCTAATTTCAGAGGGATCTGGTGACATCTCAGGACCAAGCATCTCTCCATGGAAGCCTGGCTTAGATGCCCCCTCTGTCCAGTCCCCACATCCTCCCTTCCTCCCCCTCTCAGCAAGACCACCAGACAATGGTGTGAATTTAACAACTGACTAAAGAGAAGAGGGGCAAAGGTTAAATCTTAGACATCGTCCCAGAAGATGCTATCCCATCCTCTCCAGGGAGAGCCTGCTTTCACAGGGACACCTCCCTGCTCCCTGCAACTGAAGAGCAGATTTCTCTCGAGCTGAGAGGAGAACACTGCCGAGTTTGTATTTATTTCCCCCGTCCCTGGATGTGTGTTTTGTATTAATTCGTGCAGAGTGTGTGGTCAGAGCGTTTGTGCTGTGAACATGCAGTTATCCTGTGTGGATCTGTCTGCATGGCAGCGGGGTGAGCGTGGGGAGTCAGCCCATCTCTCTCTTCTTTGGGAGAGGCATCGAATGACCTAATGGCCATGCCATCCTGTCCTGAGCCAAAGCCTTCAGGATGTTGAGTGGATATTACAAAGCAGAAAGACAAGTGGAGACGAGAACCCAGACTCCTATCAAGAGCTATAGAGAGGAGGTGAGGCCCCCTGAGCTGGCAGCTTCGTCTTGCTCAGATGTGACCTTGGGCAGATCCCGGTGGCTGTCTGGTGCTCTGCTTCCCAGTTTGTGTTTAAGGAAGTTGTACCACTCAGTCTCTGTCTTCAAGATCTAACCTGTTTGGGCTTTGACCACTGGGAACAACCCTGTTATCCCTCTTACTTAGTAAAGAAATATAAAAACGAAATCAGAACTCTTGCTTTAAAAATAAAACATACAACATACTAAGGTTAGAAACATGGTATCTTAAGAGTGGTATTTGGTTAACTTTCAGCATTTTGTATAAATCTGAAATTTCAGTTGTTTTTTTTAGAGCCAGAGTCTCACTTTGTCATCCTCAGTAGAGTGCCATGGTGTCAGAGCTCACAGCAACCTCCAACTCCTGGGCTTAGGTGATTTTCTTGCCTCAGACTCTTGAGCAGCTGGGACCACAGGTGCCCGACACAATGCCCAGCTATTTTTTTTTTTAATTGCTTGACCGGGGCCGGGTTTGAACCCGCCACCCTTGGTATATGGGGCCAGTGCCCTACTCACTGAGTCATAGGCGCCGCCCTGAAATTTCAGTTTTTAAATATTTTTAGATTCCTTATACTAGAAAAGAAGTTAAAAGGAATCATTAGGGAAGAATGATTCCAATTTTTATTTAAGATTTCATGTTTCCACTAAAGCTTCAAGTTGGATGGATTCCTTCAGCATATCTTTTGTTTAAAAGAAAAGGTAATATTTGTTATAGAAAATTTGGAAAATACAGAAAAGTGTACAGAAGAAAACAAAATGCACCGTAAGTGCCAGTGTGTAGAGATGCGTACAGGGCCCATTTTCACGTGTGCAGACAGCAGTCTTCTGGTTTTGCTTTGTTATTCGGATTCATGCTGTTCTCTGTAAATCCTTCAATCCAGTGGTGTCCCTATACAGGGCCTGGGTCACGTGGGCTCCGACTAAGGATTACAATGCTGCTGAAACAGGCAGGCACTGCACACTGCCCAACTGCTTTAACAGGGAAGGGGATGAAGACGGGCCTGTCAGCATCAACTTGCCCGTCAGTGGATCAAGGCCAGGCTGAGAAGAGAGTCCAGGCCGGCATTCCAGAGTCTAGACAATGATGTATCTCAGAACGTATTTTATCCTGTGGTTTCCCCCATGCACCGCCCCACCCCTCCGCCGGCTCCTTTCGATTTTTAGCACAACTGATGGGCTTTGTGGGCCGTCATTCCTCCCATAGGCAGGGTAAACATTAAGTAATAATAGTAACATGGATCTTATTTTTACTATTCAGGTAAACATTTCTGCAGGATGATAGTAGTCGTGATAGCCCTTTAAAAGTCAATGTGTGTGCCCCAGCCACATGTTTGATTTAAAGTGACATGAGCTGTGAAGGTGCGCCGTCACCAAGAGGAGGTGTGAACCACGCGCAGGTGCCAGAGACAGGCTGAAGACCAGATTTTGTCACTGACCTGGGATCTGGGTTTTGATTTCGTCTTTACAAGTGGCCAATGTCATTTGTCACTGACATGCAGGAGAGAAACTCCTTGGGATGACAGCTGACAGAGGCCAGATGCCTTCAGAGTGGCGAATGCTCTGTCTTGTGTTAATACGTCATTATGGGAATGTTTTTCGGGCAGGGGGCCAGAGGTAAACTCCAGAGCCTTGGGTAAGATAGTGGCACAGGGCGGGCTGTGCTTCTGAAGCGCCTTTCCCTGGCAGACTGAGGGGGCCCTCCTCCTTCTGCCAATGGGAATTTTAGGAGTGGGGATTATGTATGAGGACGGCTTCTTAGATGTTCTGAGGCTGTGGGTTTAGGTAGGCTTAGCTCCGGCTCGAGGACTCTGAAGTGACGGACCTGTTTCGTGTGCCGGCAGCTCTGCTCTCTGAAACCCCTGATCCCCATTGGCTTCCACCAGAGAACCCAAACACCCAGCTGAGATAAACAGACGTCCTCTCCGATGGGTGCTTCTCCGGAGCGGGACCGTGCAACGACCATCTCTCACCCACTCAGCTCTTCCCTGCAAACGGTGATGATCATTTCAAGGGCTTCTACAAATGCAGCCAGGCTGACATCTTGCAATGCCTATTTGCAATTACTTGAGATTTTTATAGTGACAAAGGACGATTTTCCTAAGGTAAAGTATAGGCCTTTATCATGATGGTTTTGTGCTTTATCATCACCAAATGTTTCCTTGAAAACTAATTTTTAAGCAAATGAAGGAACAAGAATATAACTTTAAATTTCCTTCGTGGGCTCGGCGCCTGTGGCTCAAGTGGCTAAGGCACCAGCCACGTACACCTAAGGTGGCAGGTTCGAATCCCCAGCCTGGGCCCGCCAAACAACAATGACAGCTGCAACCAAAAAATAGCCGGGCGTTGTGGTGGGCGCCTGTGGTCCCAGCTACTTGGGAGGCTGAGGCAGGAGACTCTCTTGAGCCCAGGAGTTGGAGGTTGCTGTGAGCTGTGATGCCACAGCACTCTACCCAGGGGGACAGATTGAGGGTCCTGTCTCAAAATAAATAAATTTCCTTCGTGTTACCACATCTTGGTTTACTTCTTCTAAATTATTTGCCAGCTATTTGACTCAGTGTTTAATCCATACCAAAATAATTAGAGATTTGGGTAAGTTCGTAAATTTGGGGCTCACGTTTTTGAAGCTGATACTTCTTTCCTCTTATTTTTTTTTATCCTATTAGCTGCATGTTATAAAGGAAGGAAAAGACAGAAAAAACCCATTGGACTGAAGAATAAATTACGTTGATTAGGTTTTCCTTATTTGCCAGATGTTAAAGGAAATAGTGGTGTGGGATGTGTCTTCAAAAGGAAGCTAATTTCTTCCTCCGCCTGGAGCAGAAGAGAGCTTCATGTGTACTGGTGTTGAAGACCCAAACTACAGGCTGACCAGAACTGTCACACATCAAATTATGGCTAAAGGAATACCATGAATAGATAACACAGCATTCCAAGTTTATTTATCAGGCTGCGCGGTGGTTCACACCCCTAATCCTAGCACATTGGGAGGCCGAGGCAGGAGGAGGGCAGGGATTTGAGAGCAGCCTGAGCACAAGCAAGACCCTTTCTCTGCAAAAAACAGAAAAGTTAGTCAAGTGTGACATACACACCAGTGATCCCAGCTACTTGGGAGGCTGAGGCAGGAGGCTGGATTGAGCCCAAGAGTTTTTGTTGTTGTTATTATTTTCTTTTTGAAATAAAGGCTCACTCTGTTGCCTGGGGTAGAGTGCTGTAGCATTATAGCTCACAGCAACCTCAAACTCTTGGGCTCAAGCTATCTCCTGCCTCAGCCTCCTGAGTAGTTGGGACTGTAGGCACCTGCCTCAGTACCTGGCTAGTTTTTAGAGATGGGGTCTCACTCTTGCTCAGGCTGGTCTCAAACTCCTGAGCTCAAGCAATCCACCTGCCTCGGCCTCCCAGAGTGCTCAGATTACAAGCGTGAGCCACCTCCCCTGGCCTGAGCCCCAGAGTTTGAGGTCTCAGGGAGCTGTGAGGATGCCAGTGCACACGAGCTCGGGCAATAGACCTGTTTCTAAAAATGAAAAAATTAAACATAAATCCAGGTGATACATTTTGCTATTAAGGGTCTTGTTATCTGATGATAACTTTCTACCAGGACTATAAAAGCTGTGAAAACGCCTTTTACACTTATCTTTAACTATAATTACAAAGAGAACTCGCTGTAACTCCTGCTCCTTCAGCCCTGTCTCTGAGGCAGACACGGTGCTCAGCACTCCACATGTGCTCTCGCTCACCGCTGCAACAACTCCAGGGGCTTGATGTTATTTTCTGCTTTTTCAATGTCACAAATACCGACACTGAGTTTTCCCATCCTCCTTCAAAGAGAGGTGGGGCTTAGATGGGACCCATGCTTGCCTGTGTTCCCCTGTCCCTGGGCTCTGAGTCCTCGGGTCTGAATCCGAGGCAGACGGCATTCGAGGTTGTGTCCCCTGTAACGGCCTCCCAGGAAAGCCCAGCCTTAATCTGAGGTGATGGCACAGGTGAAGTCTTATCTGTGAATTTGAATTCTATAAAGTATAATGCATGCACTTGGCACAGGGAAATAACTGCACTTGGAACTTTCCCCAGGGGACTTGGGTCACCTTGCCTTCCTCCTGTAGTGGAGAACAGCCCTGAATAATGCCGTTTACTTCATGAGATTTAATGATGCCCTAGATGAATATGGAAATGAGAAAGAGAGCTGCTTGTTCATTCTAACCTGAATCACGCTGATAGGTACAAACCACACATCAGCAATAGGGCAATTCTGACTATTGGATGGATAGTTTTTGCACATCTAAATGCGTGGCCACATGCTAGGCACCGAGGGACGGCAGAGAGAGGGAAGAAGTGGCTTCACACCCTTTCTAGGGAGTTGGCATGGCAGAAAATGGGGGTATGTGCAGTCATAGCACAGAGAGGAGGGGTGTCTGGGGCAGAGCAGGAGGAGGTTTCAGTGGGCACTGGCCCCAGCCAGGCAGGTGACAGGGAGAATGTGGCAAATTTAACAACACTGTCACTTTCTGTACCACTGCCCTTTATCCCCACTTTCCAACCCAGGGGTGATGCTGTCACACCGCCACGTCCCCGGCAGGCAGTTTCAACAGATTTGAAAATTCATTCTCCTTCTCGACTCTGGTCCAACCTGGCCACGTTCCCATCTCCGGTTCCAGAACTGGAAATGTGAATGAGGATGAGAGTGAGGAGCCAAACTGGGAACAGGAAAGTAGCCGAGATGTGGAATGGCTGCACCTGCCACGTGAAGAAGTGTGGACTTCTCAAGGTGATGAGCGGCCACTCAAAGGGTTTCCAAGCCAGATGAGCTGAGGTTTGCGTTCTCATGACTTATAACATACTTAGCATGTTGCAGACACGTAACAAGTATTAGTGTGGTGAATATGCAGACTGAATGTTCAGATCTCTCTGCCTTCCTCACGGCCAGTCTAAAATCTCTTCTCCAAGTGACATCTCTCTACACAGGTTCACACCAAGCTGTGAGATGTATGCAAAGCTCAGTTTCATAAAAGGCCCCTTTTGTTTGAAAGGGAGCATTAAACCAACTAAAAAAAAACATCCTTTCATAAACTAAAATGTTATCTCTGCTGAACACAATTTTTTGAGCTCCTGTTGTATTCTGTGCACTGTACGTCTGTTAACTTGAAAGCCTGTAGCTCTTTCTAATCCCCCTGCAATCTTGTTGATCACACCTTCCTTAAGTGGTAACTGAGGCAAACCTAGGAGATCTGGGCCTGCGCTGTTTGGTGAAATTTTTTTGACAAATAAAGACTGAAGATACTTATTGTGTATATACGGCGGTGGAGAATAGCAGGGAAGTTCCTCAGAACATTGCAGATAGGGCTACCATACAATTAGCAACTCCAAAGGAAATGTGATCTGTGCATCAGAGTGACCTGGGCACTCCCACACTGCAGCACTGCTCACAGCCACCAAGGGATGGCGTCACCCAAGTGCCCGTCCACAAAAGGACAAACCTGTCCTGCCGTGTACACCGGCCTCACTGGGACTGCTCAGAGGGGGTCCAGGGAGTCAGGACATTTTCGCAGAAAGCTTTCTGGGCTGGGGATGGGAGTGGATTTCTTGAGAGATGATTATTGAGAGATCATTCATGTCTTTTAGGCATTAATAGCAATTTGCTTAGATTTACTTAAATTTCAGATAACTCTGGCTGGGCTAGGTGGCTCACACCTGTAATCCCAGCACTCTGGGAGGCCCAGGAGGATTGATTGCTTGAGGTCAGGAGTTCAAGACCAGCCTGAGCAAGCGTAAGATCCCTGTCTCTACTAAAAATAAAAAAATTAGCTAGGCATTTGCATTGTGGTGGGCACTTCAGCTACTCGGGAGTCTGAGGCCGGGGGATTGTTCAAATCCAGGAGTTTGAGGTTGCTGTGAGCTATGACACCACAGCACTGTACCCAGGCCAACAGAGTGAGACTCTTTCTTAAATAAATGAATAAATAAATAAATTTCATAGTAGAAAGATAAAGACCTTCCCTCCCCCACCAGGAAAAATTTACTTACATTCCAGTGCACTAAAGATGACATCTCTCTGCAAAGAGCAGGGTAGGAATGTTTGCCAAGGCCTCTCCATATGGAAGGCCAGCGGCTGCCCTGGTGCAGACACTCCGTGTGTGGCATCCTTCCCCCCGAGCTCTGCATCCCCCATATAACCGGCCTCCTGCTGCCCCTGCATCTCCGGGTGAGAGGCAGCCCCAGTCCCCAGGACGCACTGCTTCTTCCCCCGCTGGCTGTCGGGGAGTGTAAGAGGCAACTGCCTTCAGGAGACTCAGCAGCACAGGGACAGCTCTCACTTGTCCCCTGTGACCTGTGGAGGTTGGCCTGGGGCAGCGGGGGGGCTCCGAGCATGGTCTGCAAAATACAAGAGGTTCACTGGACGACTGGCTGGTCCTTCTCCTGTCCCTGCCTGGAGCTCTCAGTGCAGAGTCAGCCAGGCCATGGACCACTCAGTAAGGGCACTTTTATTCCAAAGGCTGAGTGTCATTTATCTTAGGACAGTGTGTGTGAGTGAATGTGTGTGTGGGTGTGAATGTGTGTGAGTGAATGTGTGTAAGTGTGTGAGTGTGAGAGTGTGTGATTGAATGTGTGCAAGTGTGAGAGTGAATGTGTGGAGTGTGTGCAAGTGTGTGTGAGTGTCTATGTGTGTGAATGTGTGTAAGTGTGTGAGTGTGTGACTGAATATGTGCAAGTGTGTGTGTGAATGTGTGTGAGTGAATGTGTGTAAGTGTGTGAGTGTGAGAGTGTGTGATTGAATGTGTGCAAGTGTGTGTGAATGTGTGTGAGAGTGTGTATGTGGTGTGAGTGTGACTGTGTGGGTGAATGTGTGGAGTGTGTGCGAGTGTGTGAGTGAATGTGTGTGACTATGTATGTGAGTGTGCGAGTGGGTGTCTGTGTGTGACTTTGAGACTGTGTTTGTGAATGTGTGTGTGAATCTACATTATTCTCCTGCACCATCTTATTGTGCTCTCCATTCAAATACACATGTTTGTGTGCCTATGTACACACCTATTTTGTGATTGCGCACAAGATTCTTCACTGTGAAAGAAATAGGTTCATTTTATTTCCTTTTCTCTACAATGCAAAGAACCAGCCTTTACTCAGAGGCTCAAGCCTAAATAGCCTTATTAGAAACATAAAAACCTCTCCAGTGATCTTCAGAAGGGTTCCCTCCCTTGCCATGGCGTTTCTTTCCTCCCAGGGCTGTTATCTCGGTGGTTGTTAGCGTTGCTGCCGGAGGTGCCTCAGGAGGAAGGCAGGAGACCAGAGCAGGCCGGGGAGCTGGAGAGCCTCTCCTGGCCGCGTCTGTGCAGTGATAATGAGGGAGAGTCCCCTGGGGTGGGATGCAGAGGTTGGGCGAGGGGGATGGATGCAGCCAAATTTTAATTTTGCATCACATGGAATTCAGAGTCTTGATGGTTTGTCTGGAAGTGACGTCTTTGAAAGGCATAAGCTCCACCCTTCTGGTGCCGTGTCTGTATGTGTGTGTATGTGTGTCTCACAACCTCCCCGCACCCCGAGCGCTCACATTTCTATTCCCCATCCTCTGCTTCCCCTCTCTCTGTTCTCTTTCTTGCCACAGCCCTTCCCACTTTCCAACGAACCATTCGCTCTACTTGTTGATTGTCAGTTGTTTTTTCTGTTGCTCACTGGCCATACAGAGTGTTCCACAGACCAGAGATCTGCGTGTGTCCTGTCCTCCGACATAACCCCCTGTGCTGGAGCACCGTGTGGCATGCAGGAGGTGTTAGTACACACTAGACGAGCACAGAACTCTGGTTTTTATCCTGAGACATGCAAACTCCTAGGAATAAGCAATAAAGTTGATTAGTCGTACAGGTAGTGAGTGATTATCTGAGAAGTGGTCTGAACATTGTATAGAAGCAGCTCTGATGGCCTCACAGAGGAGTCCACTAGTGGTCATCCAGGTGGTGTATCTGGGCTACAGACACCTGTCCCCTGCTGTCAGACTGGATTAAAGCTGTTACCGAAATGAACTTTCCTTTCAACTTGTTTTTGAAGATTATTCTAATATTCTACTTATGGTAAATCCTCAGTTCTACAGGAAGGTACAGACTTAAACTCACTCCATTAATTGCCCCAAGTAGCAGCTGATCAGGGTGACATGGAGGAAAGTTCGCCAGTGACTTAACTTGGATAAGATCTGCAAACACCCTCCGGCAGGTAGACGAGATGGTGAAAATGCCCACCTCTCTCTCAGACCCCTCAATCTGCAAAGCCTTCTGCTTAGTAGATTCCTCATTCAGTGGTATTTTTCTTTTACGTAGTTTGGATTTCAAACCCAGGCAGTCAATATGTAACTCAGCATTTCACATATTGAGAATGGGCTGAAATTGAGGCATAAAATGTAGAAAGTCAGTGATGCCATCATCAAAGGTTCAATGGAATTCCTCATTCCAACTGAGAGTAAAAAAAGGCGGGCAATCCCTAGAAGTTCTTTAATTTAATTTAGAAGAGGGTTTTCCCCCGCCGCTTCACCAGCTTTCTGTGTGTGTATATGCACTATCTCCGCTTGCAGACTGTTTTCACTGGCTACGTGCCATCTGGTGTGGGTTTTGTTGCCTTGGTTACATTTAGCCGTGGAGACTAAAGAAGGGTGAGCCAACTCAGATCATTTTTTAAACTATAATTAGGAAGCTTCTTATTTTTAGGACAGAAACATGTAAAAGTTCTTGACTGGCTTTCGATTCTGGTTTATGATCTATGTTCTAATAGCTTGATCGTATTTCAGAGAAGGGTTTGAAAATTTTGAAATAAAATCATAAATATGTTGATTTTATTTTCTTTTTTTCTTTTTTTCTTTTTTATTGAATGGTAACTATGTACATTAATGCACTTCTGGGGTACAATGTGGGATTTTCACATGCAATCCCAAATACTTCCATCAAACTGATCAACACAGCCTTCATGTCATTTTCTCAGTTATAGTTTTAAAACGTTCTGATTCTACTCTTAGAGAGTTTCACTTGTACGGCTGTAAGATAGACCTCAAAAATGGTCCCTCCAATCCCCCTCCCAAGGGAGGGGGGGAATGGGTGGAATGAGTGTAAACTTGATGAGGATAAAGACCTTGTTTATTTTTTTTTTCACTGATATGACACAGAGAGCTAGAAGAGGGCAGACCACATACAAGCATGTGATGAATATTTGTTGGATGAATAAATTGAATCTAAGACCTTGAAATATCAGTAGGACTAGGAGGTACATGACAATACAATGAGGTTAACAGAGTGAATAATGGTTAAAAATTCATGGATTCTAAGTCTCTGAGATTTAGAAGACATTTAAATGTGCTACTTATTACTTTTTTCATGTTTTTATGAAAGGTAAAGTAGACTACATCATCTTCCCATGGAGACACAGTAACAACTTATGAAACCTGCTGAAAACAGGGCATAGCATATAGAGAGCCCTCACTGCCTGTTCCCTGTCATTGCTACACAGAGAGGAATATGGATTTTCAACTTTAAGTCCTTGGCTTTAAAATAAAAAAACTTGTTGGCATCACATATGACTGGATATCACTATGTATTATCACCCAAAGAGTGCTTTTACAATTGAAATAAAAGGCAATTGATTGAGCTGAAAAGTTAAATTAATTAAATGCACTGTCCCTGGACTTCCAGAAAGTTTTTCATTATGTAAAGCCCAAACTTGCATAAAAGCATCATTTAAAATATTAGCATCTTACAGTATATGAAACTATCATAGAAATTTCTCTTCTGAGTCATGTATTTTATCACATTGTGCCTACAAGCACGATGAGCTAGAGCTAATCCTGACAGTTGACAGCATCAGCTTTAGTAGAGAAGATTAGATCCCGTGTAATCTATACAGACCTCTCTGTGAGATGTGCAGACCGATTTGTGTTGTATGAATACATAAGAGAACTGTGTTCTTCAGCTTTTCCTGCTCACTTGCCATCTCCCTATCATTCACTTTTAATTAAAAGATTAAGGGATAGTTTTGAAAAAAAACATAGGGAGGAAGTTCTTGTCTCCTTCTATGGTTTCAAGTAGTAGGGTTATTAATAGAAAGACTTGGACAAAATTCAGATCTCACCTTTTTGTACATGTGCCTTTTTTCTTGACCTGTGTTATTGGAAGTTATGAATCAGTAAGAAATATAATGAAAGTGGCTCTGTATGTAGTGCTTTGAGATAGGCTGCATGTTAGTATTTTCTGCATATTGGATTTCCTTTGGGGTAGGTTTGTATTGAATGTCATGTTCTTGATTGCAGCTGAGTTAAGTTTCTGTTCTGGATTTGTTAAAGTAGGTCAGGTTTGCTCACCTCACTTCTCAGCCGTATCTAATGGCTTCAGGAGTCTCTTGACTTCCTTCATTGAGGTTCACTTATTACTGAACTCAATTGAATAGATAAGCAAAATGTACTTAGGTCCTGTGACCAGAAATGTGTGGAAATTTTATAGTGACCCGGAAAGACCACTAACTTATAAGTCTCAGATCTTTATTATGGTTCTGCAGCTACGTGTGGTAATGGAGGTTTGTTTCCTCATGTTTTAAATGAAAAATTAATCTTGAAGGTCTCCAGTGGTCCTTCCAATGGGAATATTTTGAATGGGTTATATGAATGTGGATTTATTACTGGAGTTGATCTAAAAATGTTTATAGATATGTCATAGCTCCTGATAAGAGTGGGAGTAGAAAGGCTAAGGGCAGGGGTGTGTGTGTGTGTGTGTGTGTGCATCCATCTGTCTATTTATCTGTCTTTACATAAGAAAAAGAGGCAAAGGAAAAGCCTGGAACCAGGCCGGCAACATAAACTACATTCCAACCAGAAGGGCAATCCTGGGAAACGTAAGATTCCTCTTTATCCAATAAAGCAGCTGAAGAAAAAGAATTTTTCTTTTCATCTCAGGAAGGAAGAGTCAACTCCACTAGGGGACTGTGCTCTCACCATCCTCTCTGGGCTTCACATTTGCAGAGGCTTTGAAGACATGTCTCAGCCATGCCACAAGGGACAGTTACTTCAATCACAGAAAAAGGAAATAATATAGTGGAACTCTAGTAAATATTTAATTGTTCTTTGTTTTGTGTGGTAAGCAAGCATGAGTTTTGTGTAGTCTTACATTGAAGAAATCATTTCAAGAATCATTTTTAAGAAGAATGTCCAGATTATTATTTTTCATACATTCAAATGAAAACAATGTGTGTTGCCAATTCTTACATAAGACAAAAATGATGTTTAATTAGCATATATGTCATTATTAAGCATACATGAAGAGCATCTATATTTTTATGATGCTAAAAAATAGAATAAATAAACCAAACCATATATATAGGCTTATCATGAGGACACATGTACCTCTCGCTCAGAGGGAGAGGCACAAGACAGTGTGGCCAGAGCATCCTTTCTTCACACAGTCTTCCAGGCTGACTGGGGTGTTCCATTTTCAATACGCAGCCTCCTTGGTTAGCTGGTTGCCTTGAAACCTGCAAGACAGAAAGGGAAAGAGTATGGAGGAACATTTGTGGGACCTTTTTTTTTTTTTTTTTTGCAGTTTTTGGCCATGGCTGGGTTTAAACCCACCACCTCCAGCATATGGGACCGGCACCCCACTCCTTTGAGCCACAGGAAAGACATTTTTATAGACCAGGTCCAGAAGTGGTGTCTGTCACTTCTGCTTCACATTCCCCTTGCTGGAAATCACAGCCATGGATGCATCTGACTACAAGTCTGAGGTGTCAGGTTGTGCCTTGTGCCCAGGATGAAGAAACAGAAATGAGTTTGGGAGACTTACTGACAGTCTCTGCCTTGAGTGTTATAAATGATAATTCTGCTTATTGCAAAGAAGAGAAAAATTTTATGATTATTAGACCATTGATTACTAATAATAGTTTAAAGTACTTGTATTCAATATTCTATGTAGTGGTCTGGTATACAGTGATTGTTAAAAATAAAATGTAAATCATGTAAGTAATTTAGCACAAAAAATTTTTGTTGTAAAATATTTTGTTGAAATTTTTGATGTAAATGTTTACTAAGTGGTATATTTTATGAACATCATTGATTATAATAATCAGAATAGGAATAATAATGTTAATTTAATTCAACTCAATACTTTAAATAAAGATAATTTACTTATACAACCAGCATGATGCTGAATATGTAATGACATTTGTAGTCCTCTTGGAAAGTTTGCTTTAGCTTCTCTATTTAGGTTGCAAACTGATCCAACTCAAAATAAAAGCACTATCATCTTTACTTCTTTTTAACTGAAGAAAATCAGGCTTTCTACAAGCATTTAAATGACATAACTGAGTCACATTAAGTCTTCTGAAGAACTGAATTACTCTAAATTTCAAATTAAGATCACCTTCAAATAGATCATGTATCTTGATAAATACACAAAGATAATATTAAATTATATGTCTATCTCCTTAGAGAAAATTTAGTACAGTCAACACTACATATCTGTGAGTTCCACAGCTGTGGATTCAATGAACAGCTGATAAAAAATATTTGGAAAAATACCTAATAAAAATAATACAAATAAAAAATATGTATAGACACTATTTACATAGTGTTTACACTGAATTAGGTGTAAATAAGCTGAAATTGATTAAAATGCTCAGGATGATGTGTAAAGGTTATGTGCAAAAACTAAGCCATTTTATACAAGGAACTTGAGCACCCTCAGAGTTTTAGAATGGGAAAATCACTAACTAGTCCTTCCATGAATATGGAGGGATATAAAATATTCATGTATCTATCTATCTATATATACATCTATATATATTTTTTTTTATTTTTTATTTTATTTTTTTTTGAGACAGAGTCTCACTTTTCTGCCTTTGGTAGAGTGCCAAGGAATCATAGCTCACAGCAACCTCAAACTCTTGGGCTCAAGCAATTTTCTTGCCTCAACCTCCCATGTAGCTGGGAGTACAGGCATCTACCATAATGCCCAACTATTTTTAGAGATAGGGGTCTCATTCTTGCTCAGGCTGTTCTCGAACCTGTAAGCTTTGGCAATCCACCCACCTTGACCTCCCAGAGTGCTAGGACTACAGGTATGACCCACTGTGCCCAGCCAGGATGACTATTGATTAATCAAGATGCTATCTCTTGAAAAGATACTAGAATTTAGGAAATTAAATTAATTTAGTACTGTAACTCTCATTACAGGTAGAAAAATGCTAACATTTCATTGAATATTAAATAATTTTGAGGAAGTTAGAAGTAAAAAGCTTAATAAGTTATGTTAATATGAAAAGTTAACATATTAGTGCAGTGTTGGTAATGGATATTGTTTATGAAAGAACCTGGAGGCTCTAATCAAGCCGTAACATAACAAAAGAAAGAGGAGGTGATAACTAATGATCCCATGGACAGCTAAGAATAAATAATAAGTTCTTATTAGTGTGATATCTCATAATTTTTATTTCCATAATCCAACTGGACAATGAAAAACACATCCTACTAGCAGAGATTTATATGAATTTTTAGAATTTTAATAAGTATTAGTAGCATTCATATAGCATCTGCCTTGAATTATCATATTACTTTCTTCTGATACAAAGTCATCATTTCAAAAGGGGTTGAAAATTAATTGGTAAGTGAATAAAATGTATTTGTGGTAATGCTAACATTACATTTTACCTTATATTAATATTAAATATTCATATTTAAGAAATTGGAGAAAAATCCTTTAAAATGTTTTCTGTGAAAGTGTATGATGTGATCTTTAATATATAATTAAATTATTACTATAGTCCAGCCAATTATTAATAACATAGTGATCATGTCATATAGTTATCTTTTTTGTTTGGTGCAAGCACTTAAAGTCTACTCTCTTAGTAAATTTTCAGAATATGATATAATATAATTAATTATAGTACTCATGCTGTGGGATAGAGCTCTAGATTTATTGATTTTATGTATCAATTTTGAGAACAAAATTCGACCTACATCTCGTACCCCACAGCCCTTGCCCCTGCTGCCTTTCTCCTCTGTTTCCATTCATTCAGTACTTTTATAGATTCCACATAAAAGGGAGATCATTCAGTATATTTTTTCTGTGCCTGGCTTATTTTGGGTAGCATAATGTTTTCTGGGTTTATCCGTGGTGTCTCAAATAGCAGAATCACCATCTTCTTTAGGGGTGAATAATATTCTGTCATGCGTGTGTATATACATACCACAATTTCCTAACCCAGTTATCCACTGATACACACCTAGTCATTTTCATATCTTGGCTGTCATTGATAATGATGCAGTGAACACTGGGAGCAGATGTCTCTAGGACAGTGGGTCTCAATCTGTGGATCACGACCCACAGGAACTGTATTAAAGGGCCGCAGCATTAGGAAGGTTGAG
This sequence comes from Galagoides demidoff, assembly GCA_963574575.1. NCBI lineage: Eukaryota > Metazoa > Chordata > Mammalia > Primates > Galagidae > Galagoides > Galagoides demidoff. The sequence continues at coordinate 24,337 of CAUYQV010042053.1, forward strand.
AACCACTGCTCTAGGAGGTTCTGATCTCGTTTCTTTTAAGTAGAAGAAAAAAAAAGTCACTTGGCCACAAGTTTGTACTGTTTTTAATGTTTAAAGAAAGCTCCATATTATTTTTTGTAATGGTTGCACCCATTTAATATTCTCACCAGCAGTGTACAAGGGTTTCCTGAGAAAAAGAATTTTTGGAAGAAGATAGCGGGTATTACTTTAAAATAATGATGGCATGTACATGGAGAGAATTGTAAGAAATCCAAAATGCCATTAAAATATATAGAGAGTAGATACATAATATAACATTAATTGTTTGTAGTTAGTGATCGAAGATGCTAGAGGTTAGTTTTAATTTTGCCAAGACATTGATATGAGAAACTGTGATAATCTTGTAAGGTTTTCTGGGAACTGCTTTGGAACTGCCAAGCTTCTACATCTTGACCTGATTTTGTGGTACTTTGTTATGTCTTATCCATATTTCATGAAGAAAATTATATGCTCTGTGAATTTGAGATTTTATAAAGGTCTCAAGATCATTTCTGAATGTTCAAAGCCTCGTTTATTATAGGTTTTGGTATTCTGAGTAATTTTATGAATAGTATTTAATTTTCAATGGAATTGAAATGACACAGAAAAATGTGGCATTGAGGGTTTATATTACTAAGCATTTTAAAAAGGCATATGCATCGTGGAAAAGACACAATTAAAAAATAGTGTGTATGTGTGTGTGTCACTATATATAGGATATACCATGATAGTGTCAAGTGATACCTTCCTTAAGTAGATTTAGAGGTGGTAGATATCCAAGGCCCACCAAGCTTTATGTGTACAGTCTTTCTTAGGATTGAATAAAATATATTCTTTTGTTTTCTCTTTTCCAAAAAATATACTGCACTAAGTATAGTCTTGTTTGGTGTCACAAAAATTTCTTAAAGGATTATAAGTTAAAAGAATGAAGAAACAAATGCAAATCAAATACATCTGGGGAACATAATCAATTTCTACCCCTATCAACACTTTAGGATAGTGTTTTATTTTGAGACAGAGTGTCACTATGTCACCCTCAATAGAGTGCTAAGGCGTCACAGCTCACAGCAACCTCAAACTCCTGAGCTTAAACAATTGTCTTGCCTCAGCCTCCCAAATAGCTGGGACTACAGATGACTGCCATAACGCCTGGCTATTCTTTGGTAGTAGTTGTCATTGTCGTTTGGCAGGCCCAGGCTGGATTTGAACCCACCAGCTCCAGCGTACATGGCTGGAGCCCTAGCCACTGAGCTACAGGCGCCAAGCTAGGATAGTGTTTTCTTATATTTAAGTGTATTTTCTAAGTGAATTCAAACTAGCAACTTGAAGCTGAACCTTTCTACAGTTACCTATTCAATTATTACCCTACTTGCCTGAACTACAGAGTATTTCAAACCTAACTCAAGTCCTAGCCCCTTTCTTTCCTATCATCTTGCTGCTTCTCTCTCATTGCTGAGCTATTTGACTCAGATCTCCAGGCTGAGTACATATCCTTTTTCAGAAATCATACAATAATCAATTAAACCAACTTCATTAATAGTGTACCTTTGATCTTTTGCCTTAATGCTTGAAATTTGGCTTTGCCCTGTCTGAAACCAGTTTAAGTACTATGGCTTACTTTCCGAAGGAGAACCCACATCAGCCTGGCTTCTCTGTGCCTAACATCCTGACCGGAGACTCTGACTCAGGTTTTTTTGCTTCTTTCCTCTGCCTCTCCCTAGACTTCTGTCCTCCATCTGGGTACTGCACAAACTCTGCTCCCTGGATGAAAAACTCCAATTTTCCCTCTTGTTTGGTTTGCTTCCAGTTCTGTTTTCTGTATTCCTCTAATTTTCTGCCTGTCTGTTGTGAAAATGCTTACTCTTACTACAGTACTTTTTCAGACTTTTATTATCTCCATATGTATTCTCACCAATAACATTTCTTTCTATCATGTGAAGCTGTGAATTATTACTTTTCCATTCAATTTAGAATATCGATGTGTCTCCAGGGTAAGTTTCAATATGACAATGAGCAAGCATAAGGCAAAAATTGTATTTTGTCTCCTTATTACTGATTTACCATTATTTTTCAAGAGAACTCTAAAAGAAAATCTATCTTTTTTTCCTAGAAACCTAGATATCACAGTTTCATGTAAAACATTTCTGACATTTTTAAAGAAAACCAAGGAGACAAAAACTTCATTTAACTTGTGTCCTGTGGTTCTAGGTAGGAGTCCTATAAAAGGCTCACAGAGTTATTGCTGCCTGTGGGAAATGTGCAGTTCCCTAAAATACGCTACATTACTTTCTTGTTATGATTTTTTGTTCTTTGTGTGTTTCCTCAAATCTTTAACCACACAGTCTTATTCTGTCTCCTCTAACAAAGCTTTAGTGGTGGGCCATGGATAGCAGACAACTCGCTCAAGTGAGCAGGAAAACCAGTCATACCTTGGCAACTTGGAGGTGTGAGGTGTCATCAACACCACTGCCCATCAACACCACTCATGAGCCTCATCCTTGCCAGAGAAGCTGCAATTAGGCAAAAGAAAGAGCATCTGGGGGCAGCCGACCATGCCGACCAGTAGTTCTTAGGATGTTGTTGGCATCTAGGCGTGATAGCGGTAAAGTTCCCTATTGCATTCCAAATCCGTATCTGATACCACTCTTGCTTTTTTCTGTTGCTTTAAGAGAATCTCCTTGCAGCCTGTGCTTCCCTCCAGTCCCTGTCCAAGAACACCAAGAGGACTAAATTCAAACCACCACTATTCCAAATTCATTAACTGGTGGACTTCAACTCCTCTTATTCAACATACCAAAAAGTCTAAAGGTGGTGAGAGCAAGAATGAGGCCAGTAGTCATGTCTCACCCATTTTGTCCAGGTGCCAGACGGGACACACTGATTTTTCACAGACATAGTAAGAGAAATTATGTCAGCCTTTGTGAGAAGGGCTGTGTTTCCTAAAGCTTCTAAGTCAGTGGTTGTCAACCTTCCTAATGCTGCTAACAATTTCCATTGTTAAAAAGGGTTCATGGCCCACAGATTGAGAACTGCTGATCTAAGTAGTTCTGTTTTTCAAACTGAAAAATAAAGCCAAAAATAGTATCTGGAGACTTCCTTCACCAATTTCAGCATTACCAATATGTAGTAAATGTATCAAAACTTTTACGTAAGGAAGTTATCAACATCCCCATACAATAATAAAACACCTTGGAAATACTTGAGTGTGTGTTTAAAAGAAAAATAAGTAGGATGAGAACAAAGTTGGAGAAGGGAAGCTCAGTTATTTCATGAACTGGATGAACAAGAGAGCTTTAATGTTTTCTTAGATATCATACATAAGTTATGTGTATATATATATATATATATATATATCTTTACCACACGTGTTTATCTGTCTTCCTCTAACAGGCTTGAGTGCTGTGTACACCTATGACATATATATCAAGTTATATATATATAATCTGTGTGTATAGATATGGGGAAAAGAGAAGATTGGCAATATTGTTGCATCAGTCAAAGGATTTATTCCGGTCTCTGGCTAGAATATGCTCAAATGCACATGTTTGCTGCTCCTAAAAGTTTGCCTCTGAAATTTATGTCTGTGGTTCCCCAGGAATAAATTATAATGTTGCTTTCCAAATCTCACAAAAAAAATAATAACTCATCATTATATACTTGAGTTAGTGATCTTGCAGGTCCCTTAACTTCTGTTTATGAAGTTGTATTATGATAGAACAGTGCTCCTTCTTTCCAAAATAAGAATTATTCTCTGTGCTTTTTTTTCAATCCTGTCATAGTGGAGTCTTGTTTCATATTAAGGTCATTAATAAGATAAAATAACACTCTAGGATACATTGTCTTAATATTAATCTCAGATTCCTTTGATTCGCAAATTGGATTGTTCTTATGCATTACCAGGTAAGGTGGTTAACTTTGTGTGTCAACGTGGCTTGGCTACAGTACTCGGGCCTTTTCTCCAACATTATTCTGGATGTTTCATGAAGTACTTTTTAGATGAGATTAAAATTTAAATCCATGGAGTCTGAGTAATGCAGATTACTCTCCATAATGTGAGTGGACTGCATGTAACCCTTTGAAAGCTTTCAAAGAAAAACATTGTCCTCCCCAAAGAGGATTCTACCAGTAGACTGCCTGTAACCTCAAACCGCAGCATGGACTAGAGGCAAGGATTCTTGAGTCTACAGCCTACTTGCCTGACCTTCAGATTTTACAATTGCCAGTCTCTGCAATTTCATGAACCAATTCCTTAAACTAAATCTCTCTTGCTCTTCATATGCATACATATGTATGTATAAATATATTTGTGTATATGTGCGTATATATGTGTGTGTACAGCTATATGTAAAATTATAGCCTAGTGGTTTGGGGGTAGAGAGAGAAAGACATTTAGAGCCATAAGCTACATATACAGTATCTCGCTCTTTCTCTGTCCCCCAACAAATACAAAAATAATGTATTGTGTACTATATCGTAGATAGTATTATGCGTCAGTACCCATGCTCAGTGGTTAGAGCACCGGCCACATACACCAGGGCTTGTGCGTTCAAAACCGGCCTGGGCCTGCTAAACAACAATGACAACTACAACAACAACATAGCCAGCATTGTGGTGGGCACTTGAAGTCCCATCTACTTGGGATACTGAGGCAAGAGAATCACTTAAGACAAGACAAGAGTTGGAAGTTGCTGCAAGCTGTGATGCCATGGCACTCTACCGAGGGCAACATCATGAGATTCTGTCTCAAAATATTAATAAATAAATAACAAATAAATATATATTATATAGAGTATATAGTAATTTTATCTAATAAGAGAGATTAAATATGCAGCCTGTTGATTCTGACTCTCAGGAAAATCCTGACTAATATGTCAGTCAAAAAGTTAGCTATCTTATAAATATAAATGATTCTAAATGGCTCTTCTAGCCAAAATTACTATCACTCAGTGGCTGTCCTTTCTCCAAATTTTTCATAAATATACTTAATTCTCATATATTTTTGGAGAGTGGAACACTATAGTCCCTTTATATTCATTAATAGGTTAGGGTGAACTAATTTGTCATATCATTTTGTTTCAAGAGTTAAGGCAAGGAGAATTGCAGCCATTAAGTGGCTGAAAATGTTGGATTTACAAAGCAATTCCTTGGGAAGAACACAACCTTTGTGAGTATAGCACTGTGGTAATGGGACTAAGGGAAGATGAGAGTTCTCTGTAGTGCTCTACTGTGCCTCATTAGAGACTTAAACAAATCAACAAGAATAAAAAGCCTGACCAATGTTCCAGTAGAAAACATAGAAAACATGAATCCTAAATAAGTTTGTTGTATTAATCCAGAGCAATGTCAAGTGAAAAACATAGGATCAAACAGAAAACCATTTCCGTGGAAGGCAATTGTAGTATAGTGAAGAGTGGTAGTCTTTGACCCCAAAGTCTAGACCTCAGTTTTGATTCAAAAAACTTAGGCAAGTTAGATACTTAGTCAGTCACAGTTTCCTCATGTTACATACTAATATTAAGGCTCTACAGTTTTAAGAAAATTTGGTGTATAAAATTCATTAATTTTCACACCTGGCCAGTGTGATGGTCCTTAAAAAACATCTAGGAAGATTTTTAAAAGTGTTACCCCGTGGACTCTCCTTCGCATATGTAGTATACTGAATTGGAATATCTGAGCTATGGTACCTCAAACATATCTCTGGAAAAATGTCTTCAAGTGATATTGAAGCAATTATTTAATGTATATGCCTTTGAAATACAGTATGGAATCTCCATAGTTGATCACTGCCCTGCATTGACACCTCTTGAAGTTGACCTAATTTTCATAGATCAGACATCCACCACCTGTATGTATCAGAATACTAGGCCTTATTCCTTATGTTAACCACCTCTGTATATTGACCAGTTTGTTACAGTCCTTTGGATGGTCAACTTACAGAGGTGCTACTGTACATTCAGCTCTAAAGTGTCTTGTCCACTAAATGCTTAGAGATGATGCTTCATGAAGGATAAACCTGAATGGGTGGTATGCATATACAGGGCCTTATGCCTTCTCTACTTTCTAGGGCCCTTAACCATTGGACAGAAAACCAATCAATATTTAATTACCATGAATTGGTCACTGTTTCCTCAGTCATGTCAGGACTGGCCAATGAAAATCAGCACCCAGCGGACCATTTGTTTCTACCATGTGGGAAAATCTACCCAGTACTCCAAAATTGTAGAATATAGCTTGAAAGTATTATTAGTTACAGATGATTTTTCTAAAAGGATTCAATTTAGAAATGATAGGAGCTTTTTATGGTTCTTTATTTTGTTTTCCCCCAGGAGGTTTCGATAAACCTCTGTAGCTAAACTGAATACCTGAAGATTGAATGTAATGATAATTGAAATCAGAAAAGAATCCAATGATTGAGTTAAAAGCAGGGCTCATATTCCTTAATATATGAATTTGTCAAAGCATGAGTAGAAGACTAAAAGATATTGAATTTTGCCATGTGTAAGCAATTTTTGTTTTTATTATGTCATATGTAATCCAGCTTTTTATATCAAAATACTTTATCATATTGACTGGATTTCTGGAGAAACTAATTCATGTAAAAGTCATATATATATTGTAAATGTACAAAGAAAATATATTTATTCTCTTTTTAAACACTCAGGGAGATACCAATGCTATCAAATAGCCCTTCATGAGCTTAAATCCTGCAGGTATCAAGCCATTTACAATGTTTGGTTACTTTTTCAATCTGGTTTTGTTATTATTGATCGCTTACTCCTGAAAATCTACTACTTTCTCAGATATGCTTAAATAGTAATTGAACTCCTCTCTTTGCCAGCTTCTCTCCCAGAATTTTTGCTTTTCCTTGCATGTCTTTTCCATTTTCCTCCTATCACTTCATGATGTGAGGAAAACATGCTTCGTGTTGCCATCATTGGGCCCAGTTATGGTGAAGGAGATGGTTTGCCTGTCCAACCCATTAGCTCCCTGTCTCTCACATTTACCCATTGTGGTGCTATTTAACCAGTTCCTTAGGCTGAATCAATTCATGGAGCAACTTTTGATCTTTTCCTCTCCTGCATTCCCTAGATCCATTTTGTCTTGAAATCTTATGCCTTCTGTTTTTTTAATTATTATAAATGCACAACTTTCTTTGAATTTTCATATCCCAATTGTTAAGTGAAGCTGTATCAGCCTGCTCCTAGATTGTTATCAGAGGTCCTTGCTCAAGTATGGAGAATCCTCAAAGAACTCAAATTAGACCTCCATTAGATCCTGCAATCCCTTAGTAGGCATCTACTGAGAAGACAAATCATTTTATCATAAGGACATTTTCACTAGATTGTTTATTGCAACTCAACTTATAATCACCAAAATGTGAAAACAACCTAAATGCCCACTAACCCAGGAATGGATTAACAAGCTATTGTATATGTATACCATAGAATGGCCCTTGAAAAAAGATGAAGACTTTACATCTTTTGTATTAACCTAGATAGAGTTGAAACACATTCTTCTTAGTAGAATGGAGAAGCAAGAATCCAGTGTACTCAATTCTAATATGAAGGCAGTAAATGATCTAATACATACAGCATAAGAGAAAAATGCAAATCAATTCAAGGTGATGAGGTGGAAGAACAAGGGAGTGGGGAGGGGGAGGAAGGAGAGGGTTGGGTGGGGTCCCACTTGGTGGGTACAATGTTCAGGTATAGGGTGTATCTCTTGGGCACAGGACACAATTAGAAGAGGGATTTTTATAAGTGTAAACAATGTAAACTAATTCTTTGTACCTTTAATTAACTTAAAACTAAAAAAATGAATAGATCCTTCTTCATTTTTTTAATCCATTAGCAACACAATCCAACTTGCAAATTTTTATAAATTGTTTTAGACATCAAATAAATTATCCAATTACCTAAATTCCCAGTACATACAGAATTCTGCATTTGACACCATGTGAGATACAATGCCAGAAAACATAGCAAGGGATCTGGCCTTCAAGAGGAAGGTAAAGGTATTTATGATTGGCTCAGCGCCTGTGGCCCAAGTGGCTAAGGCACCAGTCACATACACCTAAGGTCGAATCCAGCCTGGGCTTGCCAAACAACAATGATGGCTGCAACCAAAAAATAGCCAGGTGTTGTGGTGAGCGCCTGTGGTCCCAGCTACTTGGGAGGCTGAGGCAGGAGACTCGCTTGAGTTCAGGAGTTGGAGGTTGCTGTGAGCTGTGAAGCCACGGCACTCTACCCAGGGGGATAGCTTAAAGAAGCTCTGTCTCAAAAAAATAAAGAGGTATTTATGATTAAGAAAGGTAAATTCACAAATCATTGTAAAATACAGTGAAGTACAGATAATAGCATAACAGACATACATGCATTATTCCTAAGAAAGGAAGGGAAAGGGAATGACGATTTCCATGCACTTGTAAAATATATGCAGAATAGAACTGGCAGAATTCTTCAGATAAATATTGTATGAGAATGCAAGTAAAGCAGATGAAGGAAATTGTGTGCAACATTTTAAAAGCCTCTGATTAAGTTAGCAGTGGACTATACATGGGGTAGAAGTAGAGAACTGAAGATTGAAAATCCAGGTTCAGGCCTCACCATTGACTGCCTGAAGACAGATAGATTGTTAAATATATAGATAGATAGATGCAAACAAAAAGATCCATAGATGGTAGATGGAAGGACAAACAAGGATTGATAAGACAAACGGAAGGATGAAATAATAGATACATGCTGCTGATATCTCATGGCTGAATATCACGATGGTTGCCTTCAAAGTACTCCCCCTGGCCGTCTATAGTGATATTTGGTAATGAGGTATGTAGCACCTTTTCTAGGATGGGTTTGTGAACTTAATTGTTAAACTTCACATGATCAGCTCTAATTGCCATTCCACAAAGAGGGGTACCAAAATTGCTTTGAAGGGCAGACTAGGCACTGGCATTGGTGCGTAGGTCCCCCAGGGGAGTATCACAGAGGAGACTGTAGTGATACTCGGTTCCAAAGGATGTAGCACTTTTTCTGCAATGAATTTGTGAGCTTAATTTTCTGACCTTGTATATTGTTGTTACTGGACACATACATAGGCTGAAAAATAGAAACATGAGTGAGAATATCATAATTGTGAATTTCAAATATTTCTGGACATGGAGGATAGAGATGGGCCAGGGAGAATCCAGACAGAACTTTGCCTTTGTTTGTAGCCTCATATTTAATAAAATATATTCTGAAGCTCATATAAAAAAGTTGAAATTTATAAATCATAAAATATAAATATTTGTTATATTATTCTTTGCCCATTTGTGTACTTTTAATATTTCGAAATTTAAAAAAATTGGGATATAAAGAAAAATAAATTCCCTCTAAGTAGGAGAAGAATATTGTGAGTGAAATTTCCAAAGAATATTTTCATTTTGGGGAGTAGGAACAAATTAATGATGCATATATACAGATTTTTGTTTGTATGTCAGGTCTTAAAGAGGTGAGTGAATTATTTGTTTTTGAGACAGATTCTCACTCTGTCACTGGGTAGAGTGCCATGGTGTCACACTCACAGCAACCTCAAACACTTGGGCTCACAAGTTCCTTTTTCTCATCTCACGAGTACCTGGGACTGTAGGTGTCTGCCATAATGCCTGGCTGATTTTTCTATTTTTAATAGAGATGGAGTCTTCACTCTTGCTCAAGCTGGTCTTGAATTCCTGAGCTTAAGCATTACACCTGCCTCTGCCTCTCAGAGTGCTAGGATTACAGGCATGAGCCACCGTGCCCAGGAAGCAAATTCTTAATAGAAAACCTATAGTTGAGGGACTGTGAAGTAGGAGACATTGGACAATGTCATAATGTTGATTAATTAATTTTCCTTAGTTTAGCTTTCTTTGCTTAAATGAATTACAGTGTGGTTTTATTTCCTACTTCAAAAGTTTTTTAAAATACACAAAATGCAAAATTTCTAATTGTCTTACTAAATATTTAAATGATTGAATGAAGTAGTTATATGGGGCATTAAGAGAAGATCTAGCCTTACTCTACTAATTATTTCTACATAAGTAGAAATAAACATTTTTCTAAGTCAACAAATTTGATTTATTCATATTCTGACAAAAGTTCACATGGGAAGGATTAAAATGGGTCCACTGTGCCAACTTCAAATTTATATAAGACACTTTGCATTTTCTAAACTCTGTGTAGGGAGTTAAAAAGAATTTTTTTTTTTTAAATCAACCCATCCATTCATTCATTGATAAAAATCTTGCCTATCTTGGCACCTGTGGCTGAAGTGGCTAAGGCACCAGCCACATACACCTGAGCTGACAGATTCGAATCCAGCCCAGGCCTGCCAAACAACAATGATGGCTGCAACCAAAAAATAGCTGGGCCTTGTGGCGGGTGCCTGTAGTCCCAGTGACTTGGGAGGCTGAGGCAGGAAAATCTCTTGAGTCTGGGAGTTGGAGGTTGCTGTGGGCTGTGACGCATACTACTCTACCCAGGACAACAGTTTGAGGCTCTGTCTCAAAATAAATAAATAAATAAATAAAATTAAAGAAAAATCTAGTCTGTATGGTTTTAGCCATGATATTTATAGCCCAAATGATTTTAGGGTGATAAAACCTCCAAATGTAATAATCCTGAATCCCATTAGGCTGAAAGTTAGACTTAAACATCCTAAATGATATAGATTATGAAGAATGTTTACTATGATAAATGACCAACTAATAAACCTATCCAAGTATGATTATATATTGGCCTTAGAGTATATAATACATTCCTTTTCAGCTTCTCAACAGTTGCCAAAATACAGGGAAGGGAAAGTTTATGGGATGGAAAAATTCAAGGAAAGCACTTATTAGGAAATACTTATTGAGCCTCTAGAACACAGTTCCAATAATTGAAAGCAGTACTTACAGCACAACGACATCGCATGGGTTTTTAGCCTTCATTTAACTTTTCTACTTCATTTAACGAGTGTTGCTAGAAAATACTATAACTAATTCACAGTCTCAAAAACATAATGATGGATTCCATTAGACCTTCTAAATAATTTCTTCCTTATTCTCTGGGTATATCAAGTCTCCAGCCATAAAAACAGCAATGCAACTCTTCCCAAATATTATTAATGCATTCGTTCATTGCTTATGTCGAAAAACTCCTCAAGATGATTTATTCTCAACATTTATTTTAGGAATTGAATAGATTTAGTAAATGATTAACATGAGCTAACCAGCTGACCATTTTAGGGCAATATTTGCACATGGCTAAACAAATAGATCTTTGCAGAGCATAATGAGATACGTGTTGGCGCTTTGCTTTCTTCCTTGATTTGGATCACTGTACGGTAATTAAGCCGAAGTCTATCTTCAAGAGGAGAGAGGGCCGCTGGCAGAGAACCGTTTTGGCAGGCTCTTCCATGTTGTGGTCTGCTCGGTTCATCTGCAGAGACGTGGATTAAGATAGAATTATTGGAAATCCTGTTGAGTAAAGGCCTCTGGATGAGAACAGGGAAAATTAATTTAAGCCTCTCTACTCCATCAACATAACCTTTTAAAATACTAGGTTACAGCGTGTTCATTTCACTTGTGATTTTGATATAAGACACCAGTGGAAATGACATTAGAAAAAGGACTGATTTTTGCATATAAGCTGTCACTGACATGTCCTAAAAGTACCTTTTACGTGGACCTTAACTATGATAACATTTTCCAGGTTGTGAGCATAGGCCAGGAGTTATTAAATGCTGAACTTATAAAGGTAAGTGTGTCCTATCTCTAACCCTCAGAGGGTAAAGAATTCTGAAATGTTGATTTACAGGGCATTGCAATGGATTCAGAATATTTGAGGGTGGTTGTTTTAATCTGAGGATGGAAGATTAAAGGCACCCTTGTTTTTTCTTGAACTTTAAAAAGCCCATGTAATGCAGCTTAGGAATAGTGACTCTGATCCCTTTCACTTGTGTATCCAGCATCTTGATTAGTCATAGATGAGGGGACATCTGACCTGCTAGTAATACTAATGTATTGCATGTCCATGGGTATAAAATTTTCAAAGCTCTTTCATTCCTATCAGCTATTTTCTCCTCACCCAGTGCTATAACAGATCTCTCTGTGCAGATAGGCTGCAGGGGCTGAGAGATTGAAATATTACTTCAATATCATGCAGTTGATCGGGTGGATCTAGGAGATATTTAAAGTCTGCCAAATCTACTCTGACTGATGTGTTTTCTGGAAGTATTAGCTGTGGATAATCAGATATGTGTGTGGCTTACATTGATGTCAGGAACGATAAGAAAAAAAAAGAAAGAAAGAAAAATGAGAGGAAAATAGAAAAAGAATAGAAGAGAAAGAAATAGCTTTTGTATTTTGGCAGACACATCTCTAGTGCCCTAAAATGAAGATGTGGCCCTAGATTCCAAGAGCAGAGGTATATGGCAAACGGTGAAATGGACTCTGGCCAAACAACGAAATATCCTCATGCTGGGAGTGGAGTGGTCCATGCTGGTGCTGGGGGGAGGAGGTGGGGGAGGGGCAGTAAATGACCAACGTGCCCAATAAAATGAGAAAGCCAGAATGGAGCTCGCTCAGCTTAGCTTACTATTTTAACCAAATTTTTGGAAGCCATAGATACTGAAAGTATCCAAAAAAATGTTTGAATAGTTGCTGTATGAAGCAGGCTGGAAAATGAGAATGGAAAGACAAACAGAAGGAATGATACTGTGGGTCTGTGTGTCCTTCAAGCTGAAATGAGAACAAGTCAGCTCGCTGGAAACTTTCCGGGAAGGTGGCAACTTGTCAGGAGCAATCGTCTTGGGATTCTTTTCCCAAGGGTTTCTATATTTTGGAAGAGCTAACAATTTCAGTCATAAATGAGGAAATGAGCAACAGAAATGCAGGGCAGAAAAATCACAGTTAATATTTTTAAAGACTAAATATGTCCGCTATTGTTTTAGCAATAGCTTATGTTTAATTAACTCAAAATGACTTCAGACTCGGCCATGGAGAATTTGTCTTTTTTCCAGTTACTGCTCATTCCTAATTCGTTTCTCCCTCTCTTTTCTTTATTGATATGTGTGGTTGGCAAGGTTAAAGTCAGGAAGGTAAGAAAAGAACCTGCGTTTTTCACGTTTGGCCTATTTTCATTTATTCCTTTCATTATAAATAAAGCACACATAAGGTAAAAAAAAATCCAATTTTTAAAATAAAAAAAATTGCCATGAATAATGGTTAAGTCATTAATATAGTAAGAAATCTTTAGTTGATAGTTGTATTTGAATTATCTGTCATCCATCTATCATCTGTCTATGTGTATCGATTGCTATATCTGCCTATCCTTTACCTAATGGGTAGTTGTAATGGACTTTGCCCGTCGTCTTCACTGCCAGTCAAACTAAAGCCTTGTGATAAGTATGTATACATTCTTTACAGAGTTAGTATGCTGAATTTTCTAAGAAATTATGAGTACTCTTTTCTTTGAGGAGACTTGTATGCTAGCCAGATCCAACCTTTTTGGGCACCAGGGTCCAGTTTCATGGGCTGAAGTTTTTCCAGGGTGGCAGGAAGGGGTTGGTGGCAGAAGGCAGAGCTCAGGGGGTGGTACAGTCATGGGGAGCAGCTGTAAGTGCAGACGAAGCTGCTTTGCTTGACCGCCCACCACTCCTCACTTCCCATTGTGTGGCCTGGTTTCCAAGTCTCATGGAAGACAAATTTTCCAAAGGCAAGGCAGGGAGTTGGGGCACACCATGTTACAAGGGGAGGGGGTAGGTCCAGGGGAAGGCACACCTCTGTGGTCTGGATCCTAAGAGGCCACTGACTGCTAGTGGTTAGCTACACAGGGTTTGGGGATCACTATAATATGCTTCACATGAAGTTAGAAAGAGGTGGCTGCTTCCAGCTCCCTAAACAAAGCCTGGGGAGAGGAATACGTGGACAACAGGCTGAGGACCATAATGAAAGGCTGCTTCAGGGAACTGGCTGTGGGTCTCTGGGGTCCAGGACATAGATATTCGTTCTCAGCTGTTCAGGTACCTGAATGGGACTTTGAGTTCAGGCAGGGAAGAGCATGTTGAAGAAGCTAAGGGATGGCGGGGTAGAGGGTGGAGCTTTCACTAGGAACTTAACTCCCAGACCACGGGGCAGGGCCAAACTACTCTGAAGGCGGGTGCAGCATGATGTGCTCTGGGAGTAGAGGTCAAGGGGCAGGAGGTTTGCTGCTGCAGTGTGACATCCCTCAGGGAACTGCAAGAGGGACGTGCCCAGTGGGAGAGTTGTCAGGGAGCCTCCAAAGCAATGTAAAGGGATAAATAGCCAACATTTGGAAATGACCTCTGAGAGCCGTGATGACTGCAGATACACCAGTGAGATAAGATGGCTCCCTACCTCACTCGACCTTCTCCTTCAGCATAGTAGGTGGGTAAGGAACAGAAAAGCAATGAGAAGAAAATCGTAACATATACACATTAACACATGTGCACATAGGCACACCTATCCCTGCAAGGCCCCAACCTCTCAGCCACTGCAGGATTTCAAGCTGAGGTCAGGAGGCCTGGGCTGGATGTGTGTGTGTGAGTGTGTAGAATCTTTTAAATGAATGTGAGATTAAAGTCCATATTTGGAGTTTGACCTTGACAAACGTCAATGCCATGTGAGAAACTTCAGTGTTTTCCAACTATCTAATTTAGTTTATTTTTGCTCTAAGTATACTTCAGAAGAAACATTATAATATATACACACTAATTTTCAAGCAATAAAAATGTGTCTTTTTCTGTAATTTGTCAATATTTATGAATAATCTTTGCCTGTAAACATCTAAATTTTAGAAGAGGGGATAAAATGGGAATGGTTTGTGGATGCAAAAATATAGTGAGAACGATGGGATAAACCACACTTGATAGCATAACAAAGTGACTATAAATACCAATAAGCTGGAATAGCCGGGCATTGTGGTGGGCACCTGTAGTCCCAGCTACTTGGGAGGCTGAGGGAAGAGAATCGCTTAAGCCCAAGAGTTTGAGGTTGCTGTGAGCTGTAATACCATGGCTCTCTACCGAGGGTGACATAGTAAGACTCTGTCTCAAAAAATAAAAAATAAATAAAAAATAACAGTAAGCTGGAATATAGTTTAAAATAACTTGAAGAGTGGAATTGGGATGTTCCTAACAGAAGGAAATGATAAACGCCTGTGGTGATGGATACCCCATTTACCTTGACTTCATTAATCCACATTTTATGTCCGTGTCAAAACATTACATGTATCCTATAAAGATGTACAACTGTTATGTAGTGTTATATTAAAATATTTATTTTTTTTGAGACAGAGCCTCAAGCTATCCCCCTGGGTAGAGTGCTATGGCATCACAGCTCACAGTAACCTCCAACTCCCAGGCTCAAGCGAGTCTCCTGCCTCCACCTCCCAAGTAGTTGGGACCACAGGCGCCCGCCACAACGCCCGGCCATTTTCTGGTTGCAGCCATCATTGTTGTTTGGCGGCCCGGGCTGGGGATTCAAACCTGCCACCTTAGGTGTACGTGGCTGGCACCTTAGCCGAAAAAAATATATATATATATTTTTGATATTGTGAGAATTTTCAAATTACCTTCCTTTTTTGTTAATTGGTAGGAACCATTCTTTGAGATTTGCTATGTAATCGTCAAAAATTCTTTTAAAATGTAACGAGAAAACTGATTTATAAATAAAACTTTCCTGCCTGGTATTTGTACTTTCATTGTCCACGTAAAGTTTTAAACCAATCTGTCATATATGCCATGTCTAATGGCAGCTGAAATATTTCTTACTGTAATAAACACAATTTTTATGTTATTCAAATATAACATGTGTGGCTTTATCCCTTATTCAAATATAACATGTGTGGCTTTATCCCTTGACCATAATAACTATTAGATTTTTTTTCTTTTCCCCCCTCAGATTAATATATGGGTACAAACAACTTGATTACATTGTTTGAATTTGTTAGGTAAAGCTGTAATTGAACCCTTCACCCAAGACGTATGCCATACCCCCCCGACATTGTACCTGTTCCCTGAGAGCTTACTCCATCCAATCCCTCATCTCTTTCCTCCTTCCCTCTTACTTGAATTTAAGTGTGTGTTTTCCCTTGTGTGGGTGTGTAGTTTTCATCGACTGCATTTTTTTAATGATGTGGAAGGATCATTTTAAAATCATTTTTCACTAAACTGAATGAACAGTTAGGATGTGAATTTTAGAGCAAGTCGGATAGCAGGCATGACTGTTTGGGGGCAGATGAAGGGCTTAGAAACCTACACATCATCTTCTCACCACTATGAACTATTCATTCATAGATGATCCGTCAGTGAATTATGGGCCAGGAATAACGTCCAGGAATGAGGGGAAAATACACATCAAGATCACCACCTAAAGTCAAGGTTTATATTTTTCTCACTAACCAATGTGTGGTTGAATTCACAGCTCAGTTATCTATTAGTCATTCTGTCCAAGAGGAAAATATTGAATGAATTTGATTTTCATCTGCATTTGGTTCATGCTTCCCGGCAAAAAAACATACTTTGCAAAATTCAGAATGTATCGTTTGAAACTTCTTTGGTGTTCTGTAGTGCTCTTTATCTGATTCAATGATGTCATTCGTATTTTTATAAGTTAAATGTTTTCTTTCACACAGGGGAGCGTATGCCCACAGAGCACATATACAAGTTCCAAGGTGAAGAGGATACTGAGCCCACCTCCTTTCCTCCTTATTTTTAGTTTGTGTAGTTTGGATTCTTTTGTACACTGACAGTGTCTGGAGAGTACCTCTAGAATTTCAGTGTAGGCAGCCTAGTCACTATGTGAACAGCAGGACAGTTGAAGTATTGCACCTGTAGCCTGCAGAAGTGATATTGCAGAGGCTGTTAATTGCCAGGAAACAACAGCAGCAAGGGATGAGACACTCAGGATTGACGGGTGTTGAGAGATGGTTGCTGTTCTTCAAAGCAAGATGTCAAGAGGCATGATTACTAGCTGTTTACCAGATAACAGGCAAGTTGGAGATATTTGATGTTTAATGATCATTCTCATGCACACTCAAACGCTTAAGTAATGGCGTTAGTGTTACCTTGGAGGTTTGATAGAGAGAGAGGCATTATTAAGAAGCACATACCCAACATATCTTTTAGAGAGTCATAGTATATTTTCTTATTTCCAGGTTATACATGTTCCCTTTTAATGCTTGTTTTGTATAATTTGGTGAGTGTCAGCCTGTTATAAGTTGTTCTTAGATTAAAGACCGTTAGGTAAACTGCTATGAAATGGGCTTTGTAGTTCTACTTTGCTGCTGTAAAAAAAAAAATTACCCTGGTTTAAGAATGTCTAAATATTCTTGGAATAAAACCTGCTTGAGTTTTCCACATGCTCTTTTTTTTTTTTTTTTGTCTCTAAGATATTACTGGCATCATTGCTCAAGAGTTTAGGTGTGAATGCACACAAAGAGACTTTCAAGCAGACCGATGTCAGCAGCTCACCCTAGAAATGAGCTGTCCTACTTACAATGGCCCTTTATAACACAGCTGACTCAGGATAATCCACTGTGAAAACAATTAGGAATAAATTTGAGGAGTCTGTACAAAGGTTCCTGGCATAACCAGCAGGTAACTGAAAGTGTCCAAGTACACAGAAGTGAAAGACATAATCCAATATAGTGTATTATTAAAAGGCCAAAGAATTGCAAAGAAAGTTGAGAAGAGATATGTATATTTGGGATAGACACTTCCTGAGAAATTAACATCACATCTTGACTTAAATAATGATTTGTGGCTAGATGTCGTGGCTTATGCTTGTAATCATTGCACTTTGGAAGCTTAAGGCAGGAAGAGTGCTTGAGGCCAGGAGTTTGAAAGCAGCCTGGGTAATATAGCAAGACCTCTGTCTCTACAAAATGATTTTTAAAATTAGCCAGGTATGGTGGCGTGCTCTTAAAGTATGAGCTTCTCGGGATACTGAGACAGGAAAATCATTTGAGCCAAGGGGTTTGAGGTTGCAGTGAGTTATACAGAGTTATATAACACTGTATTCTAGCTTAGGCAACAGCAAGACTCTGTATCAAAAAAAGAAAAAAATTTTAACTGCAGCATGAGGAGCACCATTGAATAATTTCCCATCATTTAACTGATGTCAAGAGATAATAATGTTCAATGTTCTAAATGGGAATCATTCTTAGACCTTGGTTTACCCAGTGTGTATGTGTCCTGTATCTGCCATGTCTCAGGAAGGCAGAATGACCTGCTCAGATATTTATCAAAACTCTCAATACATGAAAACATAAAATGTTAGTAGTATTATACATATGCATGTCTATATAAATGTACATATTATATATAAAAATATATATACATATATAAATATTCTGGTCGACAAACTTATAAAACAAAGAATTCATTTAAGTGCTGTGGAGTTTTTTCTCTCTAAAGCTTAGACTGGAGATTTGTGTTTCATTTGTTGATACAAAAGCTGTATCTGGCTTGAAAAATGGCAAAATCTCTTTACATAAAGCCCACGTACGTCACGACTTACACACTGCTTCTTTTTAACATCCAGGAGAAGCCAAATCCTAGTGTTTACATAAACCTGTTCATTTACTTCAAAACGCCCGCAAAAAGAAATGTGACAAAATTTGAACAGCAATACTACTATTTAGGTACTTTTTTCCATGAAAATTGAACTAAATTCTTTAGTCCCAAAAATAGCCCCCAAAGAAAGCAGAGCTTTTTGTTTTATTGTGGAAACTTGGGAATTTTCCATGAAAGAGTTTAAAGTCCATGTAGAGTTTAAAAGGCATGTTACAGTATATTCCTTATCAAAATTTACCTTTAAACCTGTTTTAAAATTCCAATGTTGCACCTAAAGTGTCATGAAAACCCTTAATTGCCTCCTGACTCCACTATAACTCTGGATTAGTGTAACAGGAAGAAAAAAACCCATTCCTTCATGTTATGATCCATAAATATAAAATCACAATTAAGTCAACATAAACTGTTATTTGATTTCTTTGGGAAAATGGGCTAAAAATGTTTTCATTGTATACTAAATTCTCAGTTGAGCCATGTTTTATTCAGTGGATATAAGTGAGGTCCTCGTTTGAGATACTTATGTAAGAAATGATCTACATACAAGGTAATTTCTACATTAACATGGTCCCAGGACCAAACATCTTACCTGCCATTCCATAGAATATAATTAGAATGTACAACAACCCTATGATCTTCGGTCTAATTTGATTATTCTGAAATATTCATAAATAAGTGTTAATATATATTTTTTTCAAATATTTATTGGCATGTAACCAAGCACTTGTAGAATTTGCATTCAGAAGTTATTTGAGGTCATGAGAAACTTGTAAATGCTTGATCTGATGACCCATTCTTCTCATTCTTTCCTCTGGACTAAATTTAAGTATGTAAGTGTGTGAATTTCCACTTTGGATTGGTCGTAATAAAGGAATCAGGAGCACACAATTTTCTTCTGGCCACAAGTAAGAGACTGAATACATGCCATGTGGGTGTACGATACTTTTCATGGCCTTAATTCTCCATAGGTCATGTAAGAAGTATTTCTAGGTAAACATAATAAATAATTCTAGAAATACAATAAATTTTGGAATTTTAACTAAAGTGACAGGAATCTAAATGTGAACTTTCCTTTTTTTTTTTTTTTTTTTTTTTTGATTAGTGAAGAAAGTCTTCAGGCATAGGCAAACTTTCCCTTTTTATTTTTCTCTCCCATAAAATAGATCTTTAGAGGCATCACCCACTTTTTTTTTCTTTTGTACTCTCACTTGTTGGCTAGTGTCCATGCGCAGGTCCTCTCTACGAGCAGGCTATGCAGTAGAATACAGTTTTCTCTATTCCTTACATTCTGGTTGCCCCCAAGGAAGACAACCTAGTCTCTTTGTATTATTAGGTTTCACCAGCCAGTGCTGGGGAAACAGATAAAGAACAAAAACATTTCAAATACAAAGGTTAAAAGTACTCATAGCGCGTATCCTGGGAGTTATGAGCAGCTCCTTGGAGTCAGATTGTAAGGATTAGATTACCAGTTCTATTGCTTATTATTAGCTGTGTGATCTTGGTTAAGATATTTAAGTACCTCTTTTTCTCTTCATTACAAAGAGGATAATGAATCTCCACCTCACATAGCATTTTAATGATCATATGAAATTATGCCTATAAAAATGTTTAATATATTGCCTGACATATGGTAGTAAGAGATTTAATACTTCATTGCTTTCATTGATCTGCATGAAATATCAATACCCCCTAATATTTTCCTGCTAACTATGTTATCAAATGTTCATTTAAGTTTTAGAAAAATAAATAAATTGCTTCTCGTCCTGATTTACCACCCTCCAGAATTTCCTAGTAGAAGGTGAAGATGAGAACGATAGCAAATGTCCACTTGCCTAACACGAGCTTAAGAGATCTCCAGAAATCTTTACATGACATATATTCCCCTAGGATGTTGTTCATCCAAAGAATTATATCTCTAATGAGTCATTGCAAGCAAAATACTTAGGTCACTGGTACACAGTAGTGCTTACTTAATATCATCTATTACTATTTGTTAACAGTATTATTACTACAGTAGAACCTCCATAGCTAATCACCTCCCTGTCTTGACCACCTTATTAAGTTGACCTAATTCACATAGGCTGGAAAAGCACCACATGTGTGTGTCAGTACAGTTAGCCTAGTTCCTTATGTTGACCACCTCCGTGTATTGACCCACCTATTACAGTCCTGTGGGTAGTCACTTTTCAGAGGTTCTACTGAATTTGCTATTGGATTATTAAGCATGAAATGTCCAATTTCCTCAAGTATTGAGTTTGACAGATGATATTTCTGATATTTCATTTTGACGCTTCCTTTGTTTTTTCTCTTTTTTTGTTGTGAAAGTACAACCTCATTCTTTCAAATGCAGTTTTTGGCTTATGATTATCTTTCAAATTTTTTAGAGCAATTTCTGAGAAACCATGGGTTACTAAAAAATTCCTGTTATTTTCGAATATAAGTTCCATTGTGAAAGCAATGCAATGCAGACAGCTCAAAATATCAGTGAAGTGAGTGGGAAGAATGTAGTTAATGATCACATAGCACACTGATGGTTTGAGAAGTTTCATTCCGGTGATTTTTTATCTCACATAAATTGGATTTAATTTTGACTAAAGTACATTATTTGAAGAATAATTTTTTTCCAGTTTTTTTTAATTAAATCATAGCTGTGTACATTAATGCAATTATGTGGTACAATGTGCTTATTTTATATACAATTTGAAATACTTCCATCAAACTGGTTAACAGAGCCTTCACCACATTTTCTTAGTTATTGTGTTAAGACATTTATATTCTACACTTAGTAGATGTAAATTTCACCCTTGTAAAATGCACCGTAGGTTTGGTCCCACCAATTACCCTCCTTCCACCCATCCTCCCCCCTCCACTGCCCTCCCTCTCCTCTTTCCTCTTCTTCTTGGGCTATATTTGGGTTATAGCTTTCATACATTCTGGTGATTTTAATCTTGAAAATGAATTATATGGGTGATCTGAGACCAAGGTGGATAATGAGCTGAAAGGTGTAGTGGAAGCAAATCCAGCTCAATATACATGTGGATTAGCATCAAACTTTGACGTTACTATTTCAACAATATCGGATCATTTGAAACAAATTGGCAAGGTAGAGAAGCTGGATAAATGGATTCCACATGAATTAAATAAGCGTCAGAAGAGAAATTGTCTCAATGCTTGCCTTTCTTTCCTGTCACAACATGAAGGCAAATAATTTCTACATGGTATTGTTACATGTGGTGAAAATGTATTCTTTTTGACAATCCCAAGTGCTCGGCATAAAAGTGGTTAGATAAAAGTGGTTAGATAAAAGTGAAGCGCTGAAACACAGTCCAAAACCAAATAATCTTCTAAAAAAGCTAATGGTGTCTGTCTGGCGGTCCAGCCCTGGTGTTACCCACTACAGCTTCATGAGACCTGGTCAATCCATTACAGTGAAAGTCTATGCAACCAATTGGATGAAATGACTAGGATGCTTGTGATTAAGCAGCCAAGATTGGTTAGTAGATAACAAGCAACAAACAGCAAGATAACATGTGACCACATGTCGCTTAGCTGATGCTACTCAAACTACAGACATTGGACTTGGAGTCTCTCTGGCATCCACAATGAGTACCAGACCTTGCACCACCTACCTACCACTTCTTCCAATCTTTAGGCCACTTATTTCAAGGAAAAATATTTAATTCTTAATAACATGAGGAAAATACCTTTCATGTTTTCGTTACCACTTGCTCCCCAGGCAGGCCCATATTTTGATTAATTGTTCTGGTTGGAATTATAACAATTACACTTTTGGGGGACATTGTTTTGAAACAGTTGGAATTTCAATGTAAATTTTAATCTTAAATTTTGTTTACAACCTAATTTATTCTCTCAAACCAATTCATAGTTCTTAGGCATATGCACCTTCATAGGTGCATAGTATATATTCCAATCCTATATACTCAGAAGCTCATATTCCTTATCATCTCCAGTCTCTGTTTCCATTTCTGAGGGGACATGAAGATATGTGCCAAAAGTCACAGTGATGCCAGTAATTTCTAAGTATTTAGACACTGCCCCCCCCCTCAGGCTAGCATGAGGAATACCAGTGATAATGAAGTTTAGATTGGGAAAATACTTTGTACCCTTGGAAAGTAATGTAATACTCTGACCTATGTGGTACACCAGAGGCATGATGTGGTGAGCAGGGAAACCAAATCAATAGTATAATGAGGCAATGCAAGAAGGTTTTACTCTATTACTGTGTTTTCTTTTTTGCATGAGAAAACAATATATGGAATCTATGTGATAGGAATCACTCAGTTAACAAGTAAGCTTTTTATTTTATTCCTTTTCAGGGTAACAAAGAGATTTTATTTAGGAAGAACAAAGTGAGAGTTTAGAGCACTTTCAAAGAGAGTTGGAAATGGGTCCCTCTCGTGAAGGAGAAAAGGTGAGAACGATGGAGAGACAAAAGTCTGCAGGGGTATAGAGATTGTCTGTTTGAAATTGGTCGCAAGTCTTTCATTGTGTTCCCTGCACAAGTAAGCCTTTTAAATATCCATTGTGTTTGTTTCTTCTTTTATCTTTAAAAAAAATAGTTAGGATATACTTCAAAGAAGAAAATATTCATACATAAGATGGTCTTTTGAGTATATAGGGTAACATTAAATAAAATGTAGTATGATAAAAATATACTGTAATACAGTAAAGTTCTAGAATAGTAGAAGATGCTTCTTATCTAGGAGGATTTGTTTGATTTATTTTCGTGGGTCTTGCACTAAGTGGAATTCATGTAAGAAATTTTATTAGGAGGAAGAAAGGAGGGCAAAAGAAAAAGAAAACGAGTACAAAGAAAAGGATTTTGTTGTACGATTTGAAGTCAGTGAGTGCTTTCCTGAGAAATAGTTTCAATCCTGCTGAGTTTTCTGGGTGAACCAAAGGAATTTCCATTACATTATATATATCAATGGAATAAATAATGACAATTAGGCTTTCTTGACATTTTATATAACTCAGTCATCTACCAAATACTTCTCGTTGAATGCTTTTATGTGTCAGGCATTTTTCTGGGTTCTGGGGTTAGAGTAGTAAACAGAGTCGAGAAAGACACCTGTCCTCCCATAGTTTTCCTTTTGTTGTGAAGAGGAGAGATACATATCAAAATATACATGTAAAGATACATGTATATTCTACATGGTGGTGAGTGTTCATAGAAAAAAGAAACAGAAAAGGAAGACAAGGTGGGGAAAGAAGGAAACTCATGTAGTAAGTCAGAGAAGACCTCTCTAAAAATGTGACATTTGAGTCAAGTCCTAAAAGAAACAAGAGAGTGATTCCGGTCCATAATTGTGAGTTTAGAGGCCAGGGTTGGGAGCAAACTTGGCGTGGGTAGTAAGTGGTGCACATGCCAGTCTGTTTCTAGGGAAGGGTAGGAGGATGAAGGCTGAGCAGAGCGAGAAATGAAATCCAAATTAATAGAAGACAATTTTCTCATTGTATTTTGACCAAAATCTAATTGAGAGCAGTTGAGTTACAGACCAATCTGCCCCTTTTCATCTCTTTCATCTTGACTTTGCTTGATGGATACTTGATATATCCAGTTCAAGAGTAAATTTAGTCTTCCAGTTCAAGAGTAAATCATCAAGGGCATCGGAGGGCATTGTTAGGCAGCCAATAGCAGCTTAGAAGAGAAGAAATTGTGATCTAATTTATAAGATTTTTTTTAAGGATCGTACTGGGTGGTCGGACCAAAAGTTGGTGGCACAGAGTGAGAGCAAAGACCAGCCAAGAAGCTGTGGCAATAATCTAAGGAAGCATATGGAGATTTGGACTAAGGTGGGAACAACAAGGGAGATGGTGAGAAAGGACTGTTCCCACAAATATCTATTTTGAGGGTAGGTCCTAAGAAATTGGAAGGAAAGAGTTGATGATTGAAATGAAAAGGTCTGTAAGAAGATAATACTATGATTAGAAAAAAAAATGGGAATTAGTTTTGGACATGCAGAATCTGAGATACCTATTATTAGTCTAACAGCACTAGTGAAAGTGAATATGCTGTTGACTGACATGTAACTGACACAACAATGCAACTAGTTTATACCACTCTTTTGTGCATTTAACAAATGTTTACTGAAGTCTTTTTTACTATATGACCAACACTATATATAGTTGGCACAGGATATGTCTTTAGAGCAGGTGCAAATATTTATATGCCCTGACTTTGTGGTTCCATTTTTAGAAATTAGTATAAGAAGCACAACTAGAAGAGCATCAAAGATTTATTGACAGTGCCCTTCATTGTCAAGTTTGAATGATATAAACTATGCTCCTTGATTGACACATATTATAATAGCAGAATAATAAGTAAAGAGAGAGCACCATCCTCTGATATCCAGCATTTACAGAAATCTCTCTCTGTCTGTAAACAGATACGCTTTTCTGGCATTTAGAATGAGAATTTTTTGGCCCGTATGATTTCTAACCACAGTGACCCCTG
Organism: Galagoides demidoff; assembly: GCA_963574575.1. Lineage (NCBI taxonomy): Eukaryota > Metazoa > Chordata > Mammalia > Primates > Galagidae > Galagoides > Galagoides demidoff. The sequence goes on from CAUYQV010042053.1 coordinate 49,427, forward strand.
ACACTTACGAGGAATTTGGGGGTAACTTTTAAAAAATAAATTCCTAATAAGGTTATAAGAAAGGAGAAAGGGAATCCAAATCAATGTATTACAACTCTGTTATTACAGTGAAACCATAAGCTGATTATTTTGGGAGTTTGTGAGTTATAAGCATGCTGTCTCTTTCTCTCATCCTAAGTTTTACTGCTGGATATTTATAATGTCCTTTCAGCATATAACTCAAGAGTTGCTTAAGATTTACATTTTTGGGCTTTAGATTTCTGTTCCTGCCAGAATCTGAGTTTTAGTTTTCCCTGTAAATATATACCAGCTTTTAGGGAAAAAAGTTGCATCTATTCACACTAATTTTATTTTGATAGATGAAATATTCTCTTGCATTTGTCAAGGAGCATATTTAATAGCCAAATTTAAATGGAGTGATTGACTTTGGTGAAACTTGGTTCTGATGCTTCATGTTCAAAGCTGATGTAGATGTGTGTATATTATTTATATATGTATGTACACACACACATGTTCATATATACACACACACACATGTATTTATATATGTATGCACACACACACATTTTTTTGGGGGGGGTGGGCAGCCATAATGCTTGATGCATCTTGTTCTGGAATACACCTGACTTATTTAAGACTTTGTCAACAATCATGCCAGAATCTTTTGGATTAGTTGCTTCCTTCTCCTATCTTGGTAGGATACCCTAGCAAGAGCTATTTCCTAAGTGAAGAACAATTCTCAGGCCATTTGCAGACAGCCATGATTCAGTCTATCCTGATTCAAATTAGCACCTCTAACTGCTTTCCCATGTTCTCCGTCTTCCTCTAACAACAGTTCCATTTACCTTTATGTTTTTTTAGAAACCTAGGATTTTTCACATGAAACATACACAACAGACTATATAAAAAATAACAGCATTGGTTTTAGAAATAAAAATGTTGTTTTCAAAAACAACAAGCATTATTGTTTTTAGAAATAAACCCATGTTTATACCTCTATTAATCTAAAATTATAAAACAGATGCACCAGATTGTACATTCTACAAATTTGTCAATAAAAAATAGTATGTGTCATCAGGTACTCAGCGTTTGGACAAGTTGTTTCTGACGGTAAAGCAATTAAATGAAATGGAAAGATTTCATAATTATGATAAACAATGACTTACTTTGTTGCCACTAACTGAGGTGTAGCTTAGATTACTAGGAATTTAGCAATGGTCATTGAGGGTTCTATACATACTAGTAACACCAAAAATCTTATTAATTTGTTAAGAGCTGTATATAATACTTACTTGTGCTTCCTTTGAAGAGGAACTACTATACTACTATGTAAACAAGTAATGTATAAATTAATTTACAGAAATGTTTAAAAAATAAACACGTGAGCTCATAATAAAGCTAGAAAATTTTAGCATGTTTTACACAGAGGAAAATAATCAGAAAATCCACATAATCTTACAAAAATCACCTTAAAAATTTTCTATTTGAGATAAAATTAGCTGTAGTAACAATGCCATTAATATAGCTAAAATCTGATATTAAAATTACATTTTAATATTAATATACAGTTCAATATGAGTGCACAAAAATAATCATTCACTAATATATTTATTCATTTAACAAACTTTTTGTTTCCTCTTGTATCTGATTATAAGGAATTGGGTGTAAATCATTCTACTGGCACGTAGGTTTTTATGATACACTTAAACCTGAACAGCAAATGTAGGGTTATTTTAGAGGTATCTGTAACTTCTATAGAATTAAATTTAAAAAATATGATCAAGATTAACAGAAAACAATGAAGTAACTTTTTATCACAGTAGTTGTTTTTAGTGAGGATAGCAAAAAACCTGGAAAATTAATGAGCACAGGAAAAATTAATGAGTGAGTTAATAATAATAATCAGTGAGTTCTATAGAGCAAAGAAACCAATGGAAGAAATCTTTGCAGAGACTTGTTGACAAGATTGTACTATCAAATTGGAGGAGCTATGAATATATCTTGGGATTAGAACACCAGTTGTTTAGGGTAATAGTGAGAAAATAAGAGTAGAAGGGAACCAAGGAAAAATTCTTTAATGATTGTGTAAAACATTTGGAAGAACTTAGACTATTTTCTGAATAGTACTCTGTGTGTGTGTGTGGGTGGGTGGGTGTGTTGAAAGTGTATGATATGTGAATAGTAGACATGGGAAGGAGATTACTGTTAGTATTTGCATTTCAGAAAGACTCCTGGATGCAATAAAGAATGGCATGAGTGAGTTTAGAATAAACACAAGAGATTTAGTAATAATCTAGTCAAAACTGACATAGAGATGGTAAAAAGAAAAAATAATGTTTGTGTAACGAAAGAATTAATCCTAAAAGAAATAATCTAGTAGGAATTACTAGTCATAACTAAAAATAGATAAAATTTGATAATTTTAAGAATACATGTCCTGAAAACAGGATTTTTTGATAAAAAAGCAGCAAGAAGCAGACTATAGGTTTTACATCCTTGTGAAGCTTGACTTCTCTGTTAGGTGGCAAGAGCCATAGGTGGGGAATATGTACATAGGCATTTGAAATAGATGACACAATAGACAAATTTTACCTGCTTGAAAATTTGGCCTCCTGATAGCTCCAATTATATAATTACATGGGGAAGACAGTTATCCATTACTGCATAGCACTCCCTCCTCAAGAAATAAAACCTTAATGGATTGAAAATAACAACAATTGTTGACTTTGCTTATGAATATGCAATTTGGTCATGACTCAGTAAAGATGACATACCTGATCTCCAACATTTGGGTCTTCAGCTGGGATGACTAAAATTGTTAAGGGTTAGAATAGCTGAGGCTACTGGAACAGCTCTCTTGCTCTCTCTCCCCCACCCCTTCTTTCAGTTACTCTCAGGATCTTCCTAGTGGTATCTTCAGAATAATTTAACTTCTTACATGACATCTCAATGATCTGATAACCAAACATTCTAAGAAATTGGGTAGATGCTATGATACTTCTGAGCTAACCTCAGTGGCATAAAAATGTCAAACCTGATGCATTTTATTGATCAAATAAATGATTAATGCTGGCCCAGATTCAAAGGGAGAGATTAGGTCCCAGGTCTCAATATAAAGTATAGAGAAATATTTTGTAGAGTGCCATGGCATCACAGCTTATAGCAACCTCCAACTCCTGGGCTCAAGCGAGTCTCCTGCCTCCGCCTCCCAAGTAGCTGGGACCACAGGCGCCCGCCCCAACACCCGGCCATTTTTTGGTTGCAGCCATCATTGTTGTTTGGCGGGCCCGGGCTGGGGATTCGAACCCGTCACCTTAGGTATACGTGGCTGGCGCCTTAGCCGATTGAGCCACAGGCGCCGAGCCTATTTTGACAATTTTTAATCTACCATAGAGGACTATCTTTCATGGAGAGAGTAGCAGTTGAACTTTGTATTTCTAATAATTTCCACTGAAAATAATTTTTCGTGTTGTGAACCTTGGAGGATAATAAGATCTTTATAAAACAACTATTGATCATTTATTCCTTGTAAACTGTGAATCAGTAACTGGCAGAGGCTAATTTTACCAAGAGAATATTGTATTTCTTGTAATAGCCAGCTCTTTCATTTAAAATTAGAGTCTAGGAAAATGTGCCTAATTATTAATAATTGCTGCAGGTAAGCTTTCATTTATACCACAAGAAATTTAAATATTCTGTTAGTCATTTTAACATGATTGATAGAAATAACCATCTAAAGAAGAGGGGAAAATATTCAAAAAGACTAAAAATCCAAAAGTTTGGGGTGCTACAAGTGTTGTTACTGTAACATGTCCCTGACAGAAGGGAAAGTTCAAAGGACACAAGAGTCCTGTTTTAGGACAAATGATGGGGTAGGGGAAAGATGTGAAGACAAGTGATTATCTGGCATCAGCTGTTCTTTAGTCATGAAATGCAGTTAATTAGAACTATGTAGTTGTAAAGAGCATCACAGAAGCCAAGTTCAATAGGAGGACATAATAGTTTTTCAGGATTCCTGGGCCAAATAACTGGCTGGAGGGTGGGACCACATGCAACATGGATGCCTATGCCATGCCCATGTTTGTGTCAGGTTTAAGCACTTTCTGCATTAAAGAGGCAGGAATTTTCCCAGCCATAAGTGAGGTTCCGTGGTGGAGTGTTGCAGGAGATGACTTTAAATAGAATAAATGCCAACTGTTCATTGTCACCCTGTTTGGAAACAAGAATGAGAAACACTTTGTTGTTGTCCTAGAGTCATGACTGTTGGATATAATAGAGACATATTGAGAAATAAATATTCTTAAATCTTAATTTTGATATACAGAAATAAAAAGCACATTTAGATTTTTACTATCTTGGTTTCAAAGCTTCCGGATTTCTTCATAGAAAGTAGACATTTTCTAAATATTTTTTGAAAAGAAAATCCATTGTTCTAAACTAATTTTGTATGATTTATATGTGATGTCTATAATTCCATTCCAAGAGAATATTAATTATATACATATGTGGGAGGTAGAAAGGGGGAATTTCTCACAGACCTTCCAACTCAAATTAAGGTGCCCAGTCAGGAGAATGCCCATATGACTCTCCCTACATGGAGAAATCCGCAGTGCAGGCAGCTGAGGCCATCAAGTAGTAGCTTAGACAAGAGAAGCTGAGATGTCTACCTGAGAGATGAGACTTGCTCTCCCCTCCCCTCTTCTCATTGCACCGTTATCTGGCCCCTTTCAGATGTACCCTTTACTCAGCCTTTCAGGATGTAATCTCCTGTTTCAATCTTGAGTGATGACTGCTGACTGCTGTGCGTCCTTTCAAGTGTACTCTGTTATGTACTCAATAAAAAGATTACTATGGGAAACAGGTCAGGTACTGCATTGTTCTCATGCTGCCACCAGGCACATGGAGCAGTGTGTGCCCTTACGGGCTTCTGGTTTATGAACTAAGTTTGGTGTAAGTTTCTATTTAGTTCCTCAGCACCATCTCCCTTGCTGGCCACTGTCCCAGGCTGGGGTCCAGTAGATGCCCAACATACATACTTTTCTTTGTTAAAAGTTTCAAGAAAGTGAAATGTATTGGAGTCTGTTTCCAGTATCACTGCTGGAGTAAGGGACAATAATGATTTATGCTTATTACTAAGACAATTTTACTTAAAATACTAAGTAGTCTATACAAAAATGCTTTAAAAATTATAAAAAATCACGTTGGCTGTTAAAATACATTTTCAACTATCCTGAAACATAGTTTGCATAGAATTAGAGAATTATTTTGCTCCTATGTTAAATTAATTAAGCACAAAATTTAACACTCCTCAGGTCATACCTAAGTGTTTCACTAACTCAAAATTTTATAAATCTTTCTTTATTCTTCATCTGATTCTTAAAAAACATGTACCCAGGCTAGGCTTAAAGTCAATATTAATAATTATCAGGAATAATGTATCCAAAAGGAAGGGGAAGGTTTAGAAAGTAGGAGTGATAGCAATTTATAAGAAGAGCAGGATATCAAGAAATAAAGCAAAATTCCCCATGAAGACATTGCATACAACTTAGGTTTCCTTTCCTCACACTTCAGGACAGAGGTGTTAGCTATTCATTAACCTCTGTTAAACCTGTGAGAATACTCGTCTGTGAATTTCAAAGTTTGAATAGCTAAGGTATAGTTTCAGCTTAAAAAAAACAAAGATCAGACCCTCAACCAGATATCATAAATTAGTGCAATCTTATCATTTTGAGTTAATGTGCCTATACATTAATAATTTAATGAGTATGAAACATTAAATTAAAAGTATATTCAAGCCAGCATCAATCTAAGTTTGCTTCACAAGAACAAGTCCAGTTTTTCTGGTTCCTGGAAAGACTGGATGTAACTTCATTTGAAATCACTAAAATCTTTTAATATATGTAGATTCTAGTTTGTATGTGCACAGTTAATGTCATTCGTTTTTCCTCATTAGAATTAATTTCCTCAATGATTGCACAATGCCACAATGCTAGCAAAAGGATATATACAATTGGAAGTATTTTCACCAATTAGATAAATAGCTCATTGGATGATAGAAATAAAATCCAGAAAACATCTAGTGCACAATATACCCTATCCACGGCACATTTTAATCATCAAGAAAAAACATAGTCTGTACCTTAGCTGGCCTGCAAGAGACTTCAGACTAGTAACTAAGTCTCAGCAAGACTTGCTAAAATTCGTATTCTAAAATATCCATCTGTCTGACACACAGAAGATGCAAATCACTATTTATTAAATTGGATAAAATCTTGATAAAAAGTTCAATTTTACGAAACCATCATTATCTCATTAAATCCATAATCCAGAAGAACATTTATTTCTAAAGGAAGATATTTAAATTAGTATTTGTAGACTAGTAATCATACCTTATGAAATGGTAGAACTCAGATACAGAAAATGCAATATTAGAAGGGACCCAGTTATTTGCAAAAACTACTCTGGGACTTCTAAAAGTGCATTTAAGCTCCACTGGCTTGAAAAAAATAAATAGAGCCTCCAAATTGGTTTGTTTCTCAAATATTATTATTAGAATAAACCATGTTTTATTCAGAGAATAGCTTTTAAATTATTAATATCACTCTTAGGTGATTATAAGAAGTTTTACACAATGAAGTTTCTTTTATTAGATTATATGGAATGGAAGAGAAGGGGTAAAGGGTGTAAATATTTTTGCTTTCCATGGATCTTCCAAAGCCTGGCTAAGGAAAACTCTGTCTCCCCAACTTCCTTTTATTTCTGGCAAAAACTTATTTTTTACTAATTATCCCCAGCTGTACCAGAATCTGTAGTTTTTAACTCTCTCCACATGCTCTTACATCTGTATACCTTTTGTATGGAATAGTGGGTCTTAAAATAGAAATTCCTTCAGGGGAGTGAGTACGATATGACTATCTAAAAAGAAAAAAATAATTGAAAATACTATTTCAAAGCCATTGTATTGGTATTTGCCCACAAAACAATGGATGCACTCAAGGAGATGTCAGGAATTTTGATATAATTGAACTCAGAAAACTTATGTTTTCCTTCTCAGTTTTCTTTTAAAGGAAGTCAATGCACTAACTCATAATTTTAAAAGCGCCAACTGCCCCATGATGCAGTTTGTCTACTCCATGGTAGGCTGTTAGGAAGAACACCCCCCAACTTGTAATAAACAGGGCTTGGGCTTTGGGCTTATTACTTTACACTCCTTGTTTGGTGATGATGACAAAACCATGAAAACAGGTATACAAGGAACTTAGGGTTAAAAGAATTAGCTGGGGAAAAGCAAGTCCTTTTATTATTAACATGTAAGTAGAGTGTAAACCACAGAGGATTGTAAGGGATTATTTACATACTCCTTTTGTGTTTGCCCTGATCAGCGTTATCCTTTTATTGTTTTTGCAATGACTTCATCATTTACACTTAAGTAAAAATAATAGACAAAACACGAACTAAATCCCTTTGACTTTTAGCTGGGTCATTTCCTAGTCATTTTGAAAGCTTGAAAGTGGCAGTTTGAGTAAATGTTAAAACAATATGCATTGCCATAAGCTGTAATACAATTCTTTGTGAATGGCAAAAGCACATTTACCTTTTAATCAGAAAAACTTGTTAATTTGGAAACCATAGAATTCAGACAACATGGCTTTAAACAGGATGCTGGACACGAACAAAAATAATAAAATTCAGTCGTATTTGATATTTTGCAGATGTTCTTAGATTAGAAATAATAGCTTTGCATGTATTTACACATGGTCATTATAACGATTTATTGGCCCATGTAGACAGATAGGGCATAGTCAACAAGTTTTGGGGTTGATTTATAACTTTTAAATATTTAGACTTATGGCATGTGGGCTTTCATTTAAATTCTTTTCCTGAACCCCACAAATGTTAGGGACATAAGTTTCTGAATAAACTGTTATAGTTACAGACAAGTACGGTTCGCTGCTGCTAAAGGGAACATTTTGTAAGCCTCTAGATTTCTTGCAGCAGAATAAAGGAGTTGATGGGAAAGTCATTTGATTGATGCCACTGTCACCCAGGTGTTTAGGAGCCCACAGGGCCCCTTTTGTTTATTTCAAAAGGTCAGCAGCCTTTCTAATTTGTGAGGTAATTAAAAGGGTTAGTCAGGCTTCATCCATCATGTGTGGATGGCCTCGTGTGAATGCTCTTCTAAGTTCTCTTTGTCCCACCCTGAGTAACTCTCCTAAATTCCCAAACCCACCTTCAAATCTGGATCCCATCAGAACACATTAATGAACTGTTCCCTAACTTTGATTTGAAACTTAGAAGCCAGGAGCTATTGATGATATCTTAAGTCCAGAGTACACAGACTTCGAATCCATTGGTTTCTGCAAAGCACTGACATGAGGGAGGCCCCGACAAAGTAGATGAAAAAACTTTCTTTTGACACAGAGTCTTGCTCTGTCGCCAGTGCTAGAGTGCCATGGCGGCAGCCTACCTCACAGCAACCCCAAACTCCTTGGCTCCAGTGATCCTCCCAGCTTAGCCTCCCATGTAGCTGAGATTGTTGGCACCCACCACCAGCCCGGCTAATTTCCTATTTTTAGTAGAGCCAAGGTCTCAGGCTGGTCTCCAAATCCTGAACTCAAGGGATCCTCTCACCTGCGCCTCCCAGAGTGTTAGAATTACAGAATTGAGCCACAACACCCGGCAGATGGAGAAACTTTTAACAGTTTTACCTTCTTTTCTTTCTTTTTTAAAAAATCTCTTCTTTAACATTTGTTATCTAGAAGCACAGCTGCTCGAGGACGCCAGGTGGCCCCAACCTAGGAAGAGCCAAGTGACCTCCAGTCAAAAGTCCAGACCCGCGCACAGCCAGGTACAGCCAGTCCAGAACAGAGAAGGCAAAATCCAGGCACCCATAACTCATTAACATGTCATTATAATACCTTAAAGTCACTCCTCTGAGTTAGAATCGCCAGCATTTCATGTGACGTACAAAAAGGCACACACAGGAAGTGCGTGCTGTATCTAAAACTCCACTCTGCGCGTGCTTACGCACTTCCTCCCTGTGGTGTCTCATTCTTTAACACCCCCACATCTCCCTTTTCTTGGGGGAAAAGTGCTTTTAGAGCATAAACTTTCCTTATGCATTCATTAGCCAAAGGATTAAAGTCCTGAATGCCTGATGGATGATTTCTTTGCCGCTGATAATACAGTTGGGAAAGAACACAGTGTTTCAAGTACCACTGTTCTTATTAATTTATTCATTCACCTTTAGCTCTATTTCTTATTTCTAATCCACTCATTTCCCCCCCTTTTTTTAGTTCACATGTAACAATTGTTAGGTGCTAATGGAATATACAATGCAATGAGCAATGATAATATCAGGATAATTAGCATATTCATAATCCAACCACATCACAGTTAGAGACAGAGGGGTGGAAGAAATGCTTTCCTCTTGTAAATGGGAGAAAGATCTTTGCACAAAGGGATTTGGGAAAGGAGGACATGCATTCCTGGAGCAAGTGTATTTGGAAAGGACACTTACGAAACTTGGATATCTGGATCTATCCTTTCACCATCATCTGTGCTAATATGGCCCTAGAGACTGGGGTAGAAACATCTATATCCCACTTTAAAGACCTCGGATCTAAATAATCTGATTATTTAAGAAGTCTACAAAAATAGTAACTTGAAATACAATGAGGCTACTCTAAGGATCTGAATATTCTTTTTAAGTAGCAAGTATCTACAAAACACTTTGATCAATAAGGTGGTTTTATTATGTGTGTGTGTGTGTATTTATTTTTGGAGACAAAATCTCACTCTGTAGCCCTGGTGTTATAGCTCACAGAAACTTCAAACTATGGGCTCAGGCTATCCTCTTGCCTCAGCCTTCTGAGTATCTGGGGCTACAGGTGCTAGCCACAATGTCCTCTTAGTTTTTATATTTTTAGTAGAGACAGGTCTGGGTCTCACTCTAGCTCAGGGTGGTCTCATATTCTTGAGTTCAAGCAATGTACCTGCTTCAGTCTACCAGAGTACTAGAATTTCAGGCGTGATCAATAAGTCTTTTAAAATGTTTCTGAAGATAAATTCATAAATAATTTCTTGCTTAACTGAGGCATAACCAGTTGTAGCATCTAGGAGACTTCTAATATTTATGGTGATGGTGTGGATTGAGTGCCCTGAAGTTAAAAGGTATAGCAAAACCACAATATTATGCCTCTGATCAACTACTCTAAAGCTTCATATTTTATATAGCAGTGCTGTGAATAACATACAATGTTTCAGTCAATCATTACATTGATAAAATGCTTTGTCAAAAGTGATTATTTTTACATTAATTTCAAATAAATAAGAAAATGAAAATCTTATATAGGCTTCACTTAAAAAGGATGGGGAACTTTTATCATGATTGGGGTAATCATTTATTATAATTTTTCATATAATGGATGACATAATACATTTCTAGGTAAACACATGAATAAAGAGTTTAAATTCTTTACATTTTAATGAAGTAAAACAAAAGCTTGGCATGTTTATTTTCCCTCCACCTTACAGTCACTTACTTTTCAGCGTGTGCCTGGTTTGCATCTTTGTGTGCAAACACACACATTTGTGGTTGATGGAAAAATCAAATTTTGATTTAATACATTAAAAATGAAGTAGCAACTTGATTTTTGTTCATAGGCAAAGCCATATGAAGATCATTCCTAGGTTTGGGTACACAAGTTACATACCTATCAACCATGATATATACAATGTGTATATGTATAGAAAGGTTTGAAAATTAAGTTGATGAACTCGCCACTTTGCACTTACGCTGGCAGCAATGTACAAACAGCTCGGTAAAGCTGCATAACCTCAGTATGCCAAGGTCTTACAGCCGTGTTCGTGTCAACGTGTGGGGGTGTCTTGCTGAGTGGCATTCATTATGTTGTCATGTGTTTTTGTGTGCTGTTGCGAGAATTCTGGAGCTTGAATTAGAGCAATGAACAAACATTTGTAAGTTTCTTGTTAATCTTGGCAAGAGCGGAAGTGAAACTAGGAATATATAGTGTGAATTTATGGGATTAAACATCTTTCTGAGAGGACAGACAGTGTCATTGATGAAGAAGAGAAGTCAGGGTGGCCAAGTAACAAGCAGAACTGATGAAAACATTACAAAATGCTGTCCAATTGTGCGTCAAAAACGTTGGCTGACTGTGAGAAGAATAGCAGGCTAAGTGAACATGAATAGGAAAATCTTAACTGAAAATCTTGGCCAGAAACTCATGGCTATTGCATCATAAAAGTGTACCAGCTTACACAGCACTGTCTATGAGGGGTATTTAGCCAGAAAACAAATAATGGTATTGGAACACCCTTCCTACTCATCTGCTCTGGTCCCTAATAATTTTTTTGTTTACCTGGAGATAAAAGAAATACAGAAAGGAAGTCATTTAGATGACATTAGGTACATTAAGATATTTTAATGATGACAGCTCTGATGGCTATTCCAAGAAAAGAGTCGCAAAATTGCTTTGAAGTGTGGTAAAGGCACTGGCATCAGTGCACAGTTTTCCAAGGGAAGTACTCAGATGGTAACTGTAGTAATATTTATCAATGAGGTATGTAATACTTTTTCTAGGATGAGCTGGTGAATTTTATTGTTGGACCCCTCTCATATATATAATAATACTATCCATCAAATCAAAATTATCAAAATCAATGTGATCAATAAATGTATGACTCTATACATTCTGTCTGTAATTATAATATCTTCTTGTCACCCTGAATTTTCATCCCTGACTTAAACTCAACTTAGTAAAAAAAAAAAAAAAGTAAATTTAAGGTATCATTTTGGAGAACATCATTATGCCACAAATCACTTGAGTACAAGATTTATATTTTGACCTACATCTGCATTATCCATTTGAAATTAATAATTTATATGGTTTTATATCCAGCATAACATTAAGTTGAATGAATCTATTTTCTGTAATCAGAAATTTTAATAGAGGAAGGAGAAAGCCGATAGTATTAATTCCAACAAAAGTCCCTATTCCCTTAAAATGTCTCTGGAGCTCAAAAATATGTGGAAAGATGTAGGTTGTAGAAAACGAAGAAAGATCTGATTTGATCACCTTCACTCATAAATCCCTGAAAAGCAGTCAAGTGGAGGGGTTTCCCTTTTCTTTTGGTCTTTTCTAAAGACCCATAGAACCATCAAGTACAGAAGAAGACTTAAAGAGTGTATCGTACATTGTATTCCACTGGACATCTTTTTATGTCTGTCAATCCAATTAGTCAATGAGTATATATTTTTAAGGGAGGTAGTTTATTGAATTAGTGAAGAGGTATCTTTCTCACCTCCTCTCTGTTCCTTCTCTTCTTTTTTCTCCTTCTTCTGTCTCCCTATCTCTCTCTCTCCCCCCTCTTTTTTCTTCACATATATGCCCACACACCCTTAAATTTAAAAAGCAAGTTGTCAACACTTTAGATTTCTTTACTCATTGTACTTTTCTTCTGCAATATCATGGCAAGATTTATCTCTCAAAGGTAAGATACTTATTGAAAAAAGCACGTGTATTATCGAAATTACTTTATAAAATGTTTATTTTATAAATTTAAAAATGTTGCCAAAGATAGTTTCTGATGTTGGCAAGAATATGGCAAAATGTGCATAGTTATACACTGCTGATGGGGATCATTTCAAAGGATTCTTAGGATTGAGAGGTTGGAGCCACCATGTGAGAGTCATATTATCTGTTGGGTAATTACCTGCTCTGTCCACTTTGGCTTTAGTTACAAATATGTGTGTTACTGTCTTAGAACGTGTCAGTAAAAACACACCTTTATTTAAAGAAAATTAGTATATTATAAAATAATATCAAAGAGAATAATTTAATAAAATCACAGTGGGAAAAGTGACCCTCACTCACAGACTTTAAGGCCTAAGGAAATGTAATGAGATTGCCAATATCCTGCTATTACATGTTATGGACTTTATTTTAAGCCTCATTAAAAATATATATCTTAGGTTTATAATACTTTTCTTTTAACTTACTGCTAACATTATTGTTTTCTCCAATTGTTCATATTTCAAAACAATATTTTTAGTAAAATATAAAATGATTTTATTTTACAAGAAATGGGTAAAATTCTAATGGCATAAAGTGAACAAAAAAAAGTAGATATAACTGCATCATTTGGATAATATAAGCTAAACACCATGATGTATTTCTTACTAGTCTTATTATAAGTACATATATAATTTACATGTACATTATTTAAGTACATTTATGTATTATCAACAATTGATTGCTAATAATTGCTTTGTCATTACTACATACCTGCCTTGTAATTCTTCCAAGCCTGGCTTTTCACGGGTGTATGCCACCTGCTTTGTGAATATTCTACCATTTGTTTCACCATCTTTCTACTACTGAAAATTAAGATTATTGCAATATTTTGCCATTACAAATAATAATGCAATAAATAGTATATTGATAAATTTTCAAATTTTTCTCTGACAATAACATTAATTAAGTTACTAGAAATAGAAATACCATATTAAATGGTGTGAATAGTTTAATGCTTTGGAAAACATGCTGTTAAACTTTCCTCTGGAAAACATGCTGTTAAACTTTCCTCTGTCATGATTAAAACACATTATTTCCAACTTTTAGGACACACACACATACACATGTATGTATATGCTTATATTCATACACACATCTTTTTATCACAGACTGCACACACAGAACCTGACTTTATACATGATCCTAAGTCTGGACTCAGCCATGCTTAGGCAGGCCAGTTGTTTCAGATGGCTGCTTTGGCCCCCGCCTTTTACCCCTGCTCCAAATACTTCTCTAGGCCTAGTAATCCTTTGGTCATGAACTCCAGGGAAGATTATTGCAAAGCAGTGAAACTAAAAAAGAATTCAGGTTAATTAGCTTTCATTTTCATTCTACCCATTGTCTGATGCTTTATGGGGTTTGCTGCTTTAATTTAAAATCCCTTACAAAAGCAATTGGGTATTTGCCATTTTTTTTAGACCCTCCAACATTCTGATCCTTTAAACTCTGTCCAACAGCTTTACATACCACATGATTCTAGTTAAAAAGCCTCCACTAATGCTTGATGGCATTACTTTCACCCCTGATTATATCAAAATAAATTGGTTGCTTCATACCGCTAAAAATATATTAAAACTTTAAAATATTGGCTTATTTGTCTCCCCACATCTTTTTGCTGTTATCTTTGGAAGTAACCAAGTGATTTATTCACATATACCTTACGAATGTTTAAAAATAACCATACTTCATTATTAAAGAAAGTAATGTCCCCAAGATTAATTTAGCCTCTGAAAAAAGGAAAATAACTTGCATTCGTTCAAACCCTTATCTTTTCTTACAAAGACGATTCTGAATACTGAAATACCTCCTTTTCCTTTGTAGGGTATGTGAATGTATGTGTGTGTGTGATTGTGGCCTTCTCTATTTTAAATGCTCAAATGGCTCACCACATTTGTTTAAAAATTTACTTTCTTAACTTAGTATAGCATCTTGGAGAAAGAAAAGCATAAGCCACTGTGTGACTTGCCAGTTACATAATCCCAAATTATTTTCACCTCTAAGGCCTTAGATTCTTTATCAAATAGGATGGTGATTTATTTATCTTCTATAATTGAAATAGTTGCCAATATCTGAAAGCTCACCCTAAATTTTCAAGTTAATTTTTCATCCTGCTCTAGAATGTATCTGTTTATCTTCCTAAGATCTGATATATTTCCTACTCCTATATCCCCACTCTCAGATTCTAGAATAAAATTGATATTCCATGAAACAATACCCTGTTTGTGTCATTTGAAATAAATATATGTCAAATGCTCTCATCAATATTATTAGTATTTTTACATTTCATGCAAGATTGTTCAAAGTTTGCCCCTCACTGTCAAGGCTTACACTCTACTTATCTGGCCTCACATCCTACTGACATCCAGTTATGCCAGAAGTTCCCTCCCCACCCAATCTTATCTCTTTACACAATATTGTCCATGCAGGACTCTGCGTGGAAGATTGTCTTTCAGTACTTTGGGAAAGTTATTCTTCTTGGAAAATTTCTACTTAACCCTTGAAAATCTTGGATAAATGTTTATATCAATATTTATATTAAAATTATCATTTGCATATGGTTATTGGCCATTTGTCTATATTCTTTTAAAAAGCTGCTATTCATGTTTTTGCCCACATTCTCATAGGGTTATTTGCTTTTTTTCTCCCCCATTGCTGATTGGCTTGGGTTCTGTGTGGATTCCAGTTGGTTATAGCCCATGATCGGATGTATACCTTTCAAATATTTCCTCTCATTCTTTTGGTTGTCTGATTGATCTGTTGATTATTTCCTTAGCTGTACAGAAGCTTTTAATTTAATCAAGTCCCATTTATTTATTTGTGTTGTTGCTGTAATTTCCATAGGGGTCTTCTTCATAAATTCTCTGCCTAGGCTGTTATCTAGAAGAGTTTTCCAATACTTATTTCTAGAATTATTACTATTTCATGCCTTACATTTATGTCTTTTATCGATCTTGAATTAGTTTCTGTGGTGGTGAGAGACACTGATCCTTACCACTCATTCTTCTGCAAGGGGCTATTCAGTTTTCCCAGAACCATTTCTTAAAGAGGACTTCCCTTCCCCAGTGTGCACTGTTATCTGCTCTGTCAAAGATCAATTTGCTGTATGTAGATGGGTTCTCTGTTCAGTTCCCTTGGGCCGTGTCTGTATTTTTGTGTCAATACCATGGTCTGGTAATGTGATACCTCCAGATTTGTTCTTTTTCGCTTAAGATTGCTTTGGCTACTCAGGCTCTTTTCTGGTTCCAAAAAACAGTGTAGTATTATTTTTTCTAAGCTTGTGAAATATCGCGTTGTTATTTTGATGGGGATTACATTTAATCTGTACCTCAGTTTGGGTAGCATGGATATTGTAACATGCTATGTTTTTCCATTTGTTTGTGTCGTCTGTGATTTCTTTCCTCCGTGTTTCAGCGTCTTCCTTGTAGAGATCTTTCATCTCCTTAGTGAAATTTATTCCTAGATGTTTTATTTTCTCTGCAGCTATAGCGGTATTGAGTCTTCAATTTGACTATTGGGTGCCTATAATATAATAACAATAATAATTAGTATAGTATATTACATACTATAGTATTAGTATAATTATAATAATCAGACTGGCTGTTATTGGTGTAAGGAATGTTATTGGTTTCTAACACTGATTTTGTATGAGACTTTGCTGAATCTATTTCTCAATTCCAGGAGTCTCTTGATGGCATCTTTAGTGTTTTCTGAATATAAGATTACATCATCAGTGAAGAGCAATAGTTTAACCTCCAGTTTCTCTGATTCCACTAGTAATGCTTGATGGTGTACAGCATAAGGGCAAAAACTTTAATAATAAAAGCTTTGTTAACAAAAGTTAAGAGAGTTATAGGGATAGATGTGGGGATCGTGGTGGTGACTACTTCTGGGGCAAGTAGTTAGTGGCACCTACAATAATATTATTAGAAATTTTTAGCATCATTGATTAAAATACATTCCTGTTAGAGTAGATAATGTTGATACCTCATCCAAAAAGCCTGGATCCACCTTTTGGGAATTATATGTCCATTTCATAGGTTCTGTGTGCTGTGCTCAGAAAGACTCTGAGAGACTTCAGAAAATTGCCCTTTTATCAGAGCTGAGTTGTCTGGATTTACATCCTCAGGGGTGACCAACAGGAAATGAACAATTAGTGAGATACAATAGCACAGGTCCCCTAACTCCCGTATGGGGCAAACTCTCATGTGGGATGTACAGTTGGCCCTCCACGGGGCTCCCCATTGGCTCAGGCTGAGGCAGGTGCCTTATGTGAAATCGTAGCCTTGATTCACTCCCTCTCTTTTACTGTTCATGCTTCCTGCCCTTCCCAGCTGGTTTCTTTCATTGAGCTTTCTTACTAAATCACTTGTCCTCAGTCCTGACATCTGATTCTACTCCTGAACAGAAGACCTTAAACTAAGGTGGCTCAAGAAAGGCTAATTAGCACACACAGGATTTATCATTTTAAAACATTAGCCAATAACATAATGGTCACGTTTAGAATGATTGTGATTTAATATCAGCATAAAGAAATCTGTTGCACTTTAAAAAGTAATTTTACTTCCTCAACTCCATTTCTTGATTTAAAAGCTTTGAAACTGTTAATTTCATGAATGGAATATTAATGTGTACATTTAGCTGATTTGTTGCATTATATGAGACCAAATAATTGACTAAGTTCCTGTCTTATTTAAGATATGGATACCACATATCAGATATAAATTATTAAAAAGGTAAAATAATTTAATAGAAATTATTAGCCCTATAGCTACCCATCTTAAATTATCTTAGGGCATATATTTTCTTTGAAGCTTTCAAATAAATCATTTTACAAACTTATATACATATAGAAATTCAGTGTCTTATTTAGATTAGATGAAGGCATGTGGTAAATCTAATTGACATATTTTTATTTGACAGGAGTTTATGTTTCATCATAACATTTTTTTGTTCTTATAATCTAAATTTCTAAAACAGGTATAACCTTAATAAATGGCAATCCTCAACCACTAAAGCATTATTTCAGGATATAACTTGTGAACTAAAATAAAAACTTAAGGCTCCCTCAAACAGCTGATTGAGTGCCTCCCCCCCACCTTGGCCAAGAGGATCCCTAAAACTGAGTAGCTAGCCAAGAGAAAGATCAGACATGCCCCATCATACCCTCTCCCCTTGTTAGGGCTGTTCTTTGTGACTCACTAACAGGCCTAAGGCTTTTGCCAGACCTTCCTGAAAGCCCTCACTATACATAACAAAGCACTCGAGTTGTCAGGTACTTCGTCTCTAATTAACAGACCTTTTGTCTTAAGCATTCCTTATTCCTGGTAAGCCTAACACTTTCATCAAATTGTCATCTAGAGAATCTTTAAACTCGCTTATCACCAACTAGCCCTCCACTTCCAGAGGTTCTACTACTTTATGCCATGCCAATGAGTATTAATTTATGACATCACCTGTAATTCCTCTCTCTAAAATGTATAAAACTAAACTATAACCCCACCATTGTGAGTCCACTTGCTCAAGGCTTCTTGGGTGTGGTTCTGGGTCATAGTCCTCAAATTGGGTTCAGAATAAACCTCCTTAAATTGTTTTCCTTATTTTAGTTTCTTTTCTGTGGATAAAGCAATTAGGAAATACACTGATGTCAGAATGATTTGAAGAGTCCGGTTCTGTACAGCACAGGTATACATTCATGAAGCACTTATGGACTTTGAAACTCATTAGAAAGTGATTTCCTTTGCAAATAACTTACTTTTCTTCCCCTTCTGGAGAGCAGGATCTTATAAGATCTATACTCTGAAACTCTTTAACTCTTGAAATAAGACATTTCCTTTGGTGGCGACCTCATTTGAAAGGTCAAGGAGTGAATAGGAAATTCTTAGAGATTGAGATGACATTGCCAAGAGAGGGAAGGAAATTACTTACTTGATTATTTTCAAAGGACTTTTTTGTTTGAAGGTCAGATCAGGGCTTTCCATCCTGGGTTTTTGTGGGTTTTTTTGCTTTTTTCCCCTCTTCATTAAGTCTTTCATAAGAACAAAATTTGTTTCTTGCTTGCTTCCCCTGAAATAGTGAAGCCTCATGTGCGTTTTCTTCAGATAAATTAAAGATAACTAAAGTAGAGAATATTGAAAAAGTTATCATGGCTTAATTCATGTATATCTGATATCAAATATGCACTTATTTTAAAATGTTTTTATTTGTTTTACAAACATAGAAACATATGAAAAATCCACATAATTGAGTGTTTCTATTGTTCTTATCCAGTTATTAGGCAGTAGGGACAAAAATCTCAAGAAATATTTCACGGCAGGATTGTTTTAGAAGCCGTATTATATATACTTTTTATTCAGTCATTATTCATGTGGACCTCAAAATGATCATAATATAGTGATATAAAGGGGATATGCAAATATCTTCAATCCAAAGATACATGTTAAAAGAAGTACACAGTCCATGGCAGTTCATGGCAGAACACAGGAACTGGAGGGGCTGGAGGGGCTGGGAAAATCTTGAAGGTAGTATGTCATTTAATCTAGAGGAGGGTTTTCTGAGAGAATGTCATCGCATTTTCTCAACCTTAGAGGCATATAAGTGTATATGCAAACTCTGTTTAGCAACAGATAATGATCTACTTCACCTAACTGTATACATATGTATGGTAAAATTGATTATTTTACTCAAGATGTCCTTGATGTTGACTTTAAATAGTGTGACTTTAAATTCAGAAAGCGGAAGAAGTGAGGTTTTTGAGAAAGAGGATCACATTTCCAAAGCCATTTGAGAAAGATAAAACACAGGGTTGTGGTATGTGTGTTAGGTTAGACGAGAACACCTTGAGGCACACTGAAAAGTAAGGTGGAGAAAGAGTCAACCCAGGATGGTGAGATTGCTCATGGTGACACAATGGATCGACAGACATTGGAAGTGAAAAGTGATTAGAATCTAGAGGGAAAGAGTTTAACATATGAATTAAATAAGATGGTTGTACTCCAAGTATAATATACCAAGTTAATGAAATGAAGCTAGCTGTTTCTGACAATAGACACTACATATAACACAATAAATGTGCTTTCAAATTTGATGGTTTTTGTTAGCTTCTCTTTCGATTCCCAGTCCATATTAATCCTAAGAAAGGGTTAATGAAGTAATTTCATAGGATAAAATAAGGCCCTGTGTCTGAGTGGACATCGACGCTTCGTTAGGGCATCTGATTTATGATTTTGGAATCTGATTTTCTCAATGTTCTCTGGAAGTCAGGGTGCATTTTCTTCGCTCCCCCCCTTTCATGGTAATGGAGGGATGAAGGAGACCTGTCTGCATTTTCTGTTCACTTATTGTCATAGCAAACTCGATTGTGATGCTTCTCCTAAGTCCTTTACCTTTTTTAGCTTTTAATGTATTGTATTATTTTCATCACAATGAAAAAAACACTGCAGAGACATTAACCTCACACATCTTTCAGAAAATATGTTAGCGATTTCTGAGAAATGCGTAAGTCTTGGTCTTTTAACATCACTTAGAGTACCAAACGTTTTGCTAGTGCGACTGTCATCCTGTTTTTAATTTTTTTTTTTTTTTTTTTTGTAGAGACAGAGTCTCACTTTATCAGCCTTGGTAGAGTGCCATGGCATCCCACAGCTCACAGCAACCTTCAACTCCTGGGCTTAAGCAATTGTCCTGCCTCAGCCTCCTGAGTAGCTGAGACTACAGGTGCCCACCACAACACCCGGCTATTTTTTTGCTGCAGTTTGGCCGGGGCGGGGTCCAAACCCACTACCCTCAGTATATGGGGCCGGCGCTCTACCCATTGAGCCACAGGCACCACCCCTGTTTTTTAATTTTTATACTGGTAATTAAATTACAGTAAAATTGTGTCTTGTAAAGATCCATTTTACATATACATATGAGTTGAAGGATTCCTTAAATTCTGGACATGTCTAATGTATCAATTCTAAATCAAGAATATAATTTAAAAACTAACAGACAAGACTCATTTTCACTTTTACCTGTTGCCTAATAGCCATCTATTTAGAACAAGAGAACCACTGACACTTTTGTTTACACATTTCTGGACAATGGAGGGCTATTTATGAAACAGTTGTCATACATTCTGCTTATGCAGAAGCACTATACTTTTCTCAGTTTATAATCATTTTAAAACAAAGTATGGTGTGGTTGTGGGAATAGGAAAGAATTGGATGAAGATAAGCCAGAGTTTTACTCTGCACGCATCGTCTTTCAGGATGCACAAATAGCAACTATAGATATTCAAATCAATAACACAACACAACATATGTGTCTGATGTGTGCATACTGACATATGCTGAACACACATCCCTATGGAAGCACTATAAAAGAGACACTTTCTGTTTTCTACAAGATGAAGGTAGTAGAGCACACTCAGAAAACTTATGAATATTAATCTACCATGAATAACTATCTCAGTTGTCAGCGGCATCTCCTAGGTGTCAGTTGTAGGATATAACAATGTATCAGATGTGTAACTCCAAATGTATTCTTGGCACCTGAAAGCTTTCACAACACACTACCATCTAGAAGGCATGCCAGGAAACAGTTTATCAAGACCCCAACTTTAGAGGGACCTGTAGGTGAGGATTACACAAAGTAAGGACTTAATCTGGAAAAAGGCTTCTATTCAGAGAATTTTTGACTTGAGATTTCCCCACTCCTCTTGCTTGCCAACTCCAAGTTGTGCTAGTTGAGCTAGCAGGAGTTTACCTCCTCATGTTGTATCCTCTGGTTTTCTAACATGAAATGGGGAGACCACCAGGCAATACACTTTTGATCCAACCCCAGGGGCAACATGGGTGACAACTAAGGTGTTTGTCCTGATTGATTTCAGCAGGAGTATGGAAAATGGCAGTTCAACCATCAAAATAAACTCACCTTTCTAATTAGAGAGAGGACTTTTTTTTTTTTTTTTTTTTTTGTCTATCTATGGTGATGGATATCACACAAAGTATGCACAGGGCTTTTTTTTTTTTTCCCCTGCTTATCAGCTTTTGTTAGAAGTTTGTGCATTTACTGTGTGGCCCCCAGCAACTCTTATTCTTCCAATGTGTGACAGAAAAGAAGAAAGGTAGGATATCCATGCCTGGTTTCTCCTTTGTCCATTTCCACATCTGTG